>QEPC01001921.1:2225962-2285869 GCA_003113815.1 Sphenodon punctatus | reverse complement strand
AAATTTTGTGCTTTTGGGTTTATACTTTATTTATTTTAAGCTTGATGTGCATGTAGACTGTGTTTTCCGATGTTAACCCTGGGAACTCCTTGCTGCTGTGTTATGACAGTGTTTTGCCAGTGTGTTCTGTGTTTCCCTGTGTTTTGGGTTTATACATTATTTATTTTAAGCTTGATGTGCATGTAGACTGTGTTTTCTTCCATCCCCCTGGCTCTGCCTACCGTCCCCCTGGCTCCACCCACCGGCTCGCCGGCCTTACTGCCCCTCCAAACTCAAAACCCACCAGCCGCCCCTGCTCATTCCTTCCTTCCTTCCGGTCTGGTCCAGCTTTCCTTCCCTCCTGCATCCTGACTACTTGCTCCTAGTTTTGGCTCCCTGGATCCTAGTTCCCTAGTCTCTCTTGTGCCCTGGTCTTCTGGTTTCCTAGCTTCATTGCTCCTCACGCTTTGCCTTGTTCCCTGGTTCTTATGCCTCCTGTGTCTTCCAAGTTCCTGGGCCACTGTGGTGACGTTTACTCTTCCCTAGCTCAACAAGTGTCTCTTCCCTGAGCTCAGAGAGATTCTGAGAGGTTCCCCTTGTCCAACTCTGAACCCCGCTTTGTTGGTCCTTGGCTTCTCCTGTCCTCTCTTGGCCTTCCCTCTGAGCCCCTTCCTCAGCTCTGACCTCCCAGTCCCTTACAGTTTATCTGTCTATAAGCAAACACTAGAAGTCTAAAAAGTAAGATGGGAGAATTAGCGGGTTTGACACTAATTGAAGATATAGACATAAAAGGCATTTCAGAGACCTACTGGAATGAGGATAATGAATGGCACACTAGTACCAGGGTACAAAATATATCAGAATGACAGAGTTGATCAAGCTGATAGTGGGGTGGGTGGGGCTATATGTTAGAGATAGTACTGAGTCAGGAAGGATTAGAATTTTACAGGAAGTGAACTGTACTCTAGAATCTCTATAGATAGAAATTCCAGGGGGTTGATAGTATAGTCCCATTGTTATACACTTCCCATAACAGGGAAGTGTATAACAATGGGACTATACTATCAACCCCCTGACCAGGATGGTGAGACTGACTATGAAATGCCAACAGAGGGTGCTTTTTGATGTGATGGCACCACCCATCACCACCACGGACTTATCCAGGGGCTGGAGGAGCTGTCACTCTAGCCAGAAGTCGGTCTGGCTGCCGAACAAACATAATGGTAACTGCAGTGGGGGTGGGGCAACGCACATCCTCCTGGCCCCATGCTGCGTGCAGTGGCCCACCCCCCAGCTGATGGGCAGCCATGGTGCCCGGCCCCTGCCACCACTTCAAACTGCAGTAAGTTGAAGTTGAAGTTTATTAAGGCACTAGCTATCACCCTGGCCAAGAAAAGTTATATAACAAGTAAACAAGCTGCATAAATAAACATATACTCCATGTCACAAATTAATTAAGGAATGTTTAACCCTTATTAATTCTGCCCTAAAAGCGAATAACGCCAAATGATGAATTACACTAGGTGAATAATTCTGAAAAAAACAGATCATCCTTTCCCAGGAATCCAGGGAGGGGAGGCTAGACCACAGGGGGGCAATCAGATCTTCCCTTATTTCGATAAAATAAGGACATAACATAATGTAAAATATCCTCCATCCCTCCTAAAGGGCAAGTAAAGTTTCTTTTATCCCTAATAATGCCATAATGTCTCCCAGCTAAAATTTATTTATTTATGTATTTAATTTCATTCCATTTATATGCCGCCCCCTATGCCTACGGCATCTCGGGGCAGCTTCCAACATAAAATAAACAATTTATCACAATATAAAAAATATAGAAATCTACACAGATATCTAAAACAATTTAAAAATACCCCCATACAAAAATTTAGCCCACCCTCCCCTCCCCGCCTCCGAAGGCCTGGGAGAACAGCCATATCTTGCAGGCCCAATGGAAGGCCAGCAGACTCAGGGCCAGTCGTGCTTCCTCTGGGAGAGAGTTCCATAGCCAGGGCCCAGCCACTGAGATTGCCCTCTCCATTGTAGCCCCCCGATTTAGGCAGGGGACCTCCAAGAAGGTGCCCCCGGTGGACCGGAGAGTCCGTTCTGAGTCACAGAGGGTGAGGTGGTCCCTGAGGTATCCAGGTCCAAGACTGTACAGGGCCGTATAGATCAATGCCAACACCTTGAACCTGACTCGGCACATTACAGGCAGCCAGTGCAGCGTACGGAGCACTGGTGTTATGTGCTCTCATCGGCCCATCCCTGTTAGGAGACGGGCCACCGTATTCTGCACTAGCTGCAATCTCTGGGCCAGCATCAAGGGAAGCCCCACGTAGAGTACGTTACAGTAGTCCCAGCCTCGAGGTGATGAAAGCATGGATCAAAGGGGCCAGGTCAGGCACTTGCTCGCAACGGAGCCTACATAGTGCAGTTTTTAATTTGTAATGGAGATCCAGCCCCAGATAACCTGCCTATCTTGTTTCTGGAAACCAATGTATATGGGAGGACACAATTCTAGAAAGTCTAACGGCTGCCATATCCTTTTCTCTAGAGATATCTCTTAACCATTGTATGGTTCTTAATTTACCCCGGGCTAATAGGAGTCTATCATTATAAAAATTAAGGATCCCATTCCACATCTATCCAAAAACCTAGCTACACTACACAGCCATGGTGATCTCCTTTCCAATGGCTGAGATAAATTCTCAAGATAACACAGTTTAGGCAATCTATTAGGAGAACAAACTAATATTTCATACCACAGTTGAAGCACTGCATTTCTAGCTGTCATCATCAGGTTACACACACCCGATTCAACTCTTAATAAATAAGCCGAAGTCGATGGAGGAAGACCCGAGAGGTTACGAAGGAACTTATTCAAGGGCCTACATAACTCGTCAGTAGCCTCATATCCCCACACTGCTGCACCATACAAAATACTGGAGCTGACTTTAGTGTCAAAGACTCTGACTGCAGATAGAGGAAAGTTTTCCCCAAATGACACAAAAAAGCTCCAGATGGCACCAATCATAGCAGTAACCTTAGATCTTAAAGATCTATGATGGCATTTCCAAGAACGGGCAGAAGAAAAAACTACCCCAAGGTATCTAAACTCATCAACTATTTCAAGATGACAATGCCTAGTCTTCCAATCAAACTTCTTACCTCTCCTGCCACATTTAAGTATTTTGGATTTAGCATAATTAATACAAAAATCCTTATGATCACAAATGCTCACAAGGATATTAAGAGCTCTCTGTAAGCAACTGGGATTCTTGAAACCAAGACAGCATCATCTGCATACGTCAGTAGCGGAATAGGCATTGTAAGAACATGGGGAGGATGACCGTATAATTCATCTTTTGAAATAGTTCATTAATGTACAGGTTAAAGAGCAATGGATCCAGTACACAACCCCGACGCACTCCTTTATGAATGTGAAAATCATGCGACAGTTGGCCCTGCAGTCCAAACCTAACTTTGGCCCAGGAGTTCTTGTAATAGGCCATCAACAATTTTAAAAGGCTTAGATCAATACCCAAACGATCTAATTTTTCCCACAGTAATGCTCTATTTAATTAATAAAATGCTACTGTGAGGTCTATAAATGAAAAAAGGGTTATCTGATTTATCGTCACATATTTATGACGGCGGTACTGCAGAGTGTAGATATAATCCTGTGTTGAGTTGGGATGTGTTGAGTAGCCAGCTCTAAACCCTGCCTGCCCCTCATGCAAAATACCTACTTCCTCCACCCACTGTGAAAGATGATGCAATAAATGCCTGGTGAAAAGCTTACCTGAAATATCATCTATAAGACTTTGGGAGACTTCTATCCTCTTTTTAAAATATAGGAACAATAATATTACCCTGCCACGAATGTGGAATCACCCTAGATAGAACAATTGAATAAAAACATAGTCTATTTATTTATTTATTTCATTAAATTTATTGGCCGCCCCCTCATGCCTATGGCATCTTGGGGCGGCTTACAATATCATAAAAACACAATAATAATAAAATCAACAACAATAAAAAACCCAAACCCACAACAATTTATAAAACATCACTAAAACCCACTAAAACCCATAACCCACCCCCCTACCCCACCCTCCCACCCTCCCCTCCAAAGCCCTGGGCAAACAACCAAGTCTTGCAAACTCGTTGAAAGGCCAACAGGCCTGGGGCCAGGTGAGCCTTCTCTGGGAAGGAGTTCCATAAACGTGGCCTGGCCACCGAGAACGCCCTCTCCATTGTGGACCCCCCGTTTTCATTGGGGGACCTCCAGAAAGGCGCCCCCGGTGGACCGAAAATGGGAATCCACCAATCTGGGTTGTGAAGATACAGCTCAGGAGGAATCCCATCCAGACCCGGAGCTTTAGTTTTCTAAAGTTTGCTGATCAAATACAGCATCTACTAGGGTGTAACACAATATGACTCACTTGAACAGGCTTCAGAGGCCCCGATGGTAACCATCATCTGTTGATATGCAGCAAACTGGTCAGAAAAATACTCCACCCAACATTCCGGTGGAATATTAGCTTCATGATGGACCCAATTATTACTAGCCCTTGTTTTAACCAGAAAGATCTGAGGTCATTGGTAAGCAGAGCTGCCTTTAGACTCCTCCATTGGGTTTTCTGATAATCCATCTTCTTCCTCTTTACCAGCATTTTATATTCCTGCCTTAATATTATAAACCTAATCCAATCAGAAGGGTTATGTTTCTTCATCATCCCTGTCCTTGCTATAAGGACCTTCTTCTTATCCCAACATTCCGGATCAAACCAGAGGGCATGATTTACTTTGAACCTTTCCAGACTTCTAGATCTAACCACAGTTTGAAAACAGGTAGAGATCTGACCCATCAAGATCTGACAATTTTCCATAACAAAGGAACCACTCATAAATGCTATTCTACACTCCTAAAAAGCTTGCTCTCACAAGGTCTCCGTAATTCTATACGCCATGCTATCGCTCCACCTCAGCTGGTGATAACATACAGCAGAGGAACATGAAGAGGGCTGAATGTTGTTGCCTATCTTAAGGTTGATATATGAGATTGTCACAGATAGTCCCAATTCCCAACAAAATGATGAGTGGTCACTCTCTGGTCTGTTAATAATAGTAAAATCACCTTAAACCATGAGGCTGGGTCAAGCAACACATAATCAATTATTCTTGAACCTGAGGTAGAAACAAAAGTATGACAGTTGGCACTCAAACTCTTAAAGGTACCATTCAAAATCCTCAGGTTTAAGGCAATTAGCAGTTGAAAGAGCTTCCTACCATGAGCATTAGAGGCGTGATTTGAAATAGAAGTCATAGGAATGCCCCAATACCATTGATAAGTTCAATATCATCTGTCCTCCAATCCATCCCACTCAACCTTGCATTGAAATTCCCTGCAAACCATGCAAGGGATAGCTAAGCTTCAGATCTTCCAAGTAGATCTGCAATTTATCCCAAATACCAGAAAGGCAGGATTTGGAATTATTGGGGGGACTGTAAACGTTCACCAAAAGCCATGCTTCCTCTACCTAGGATTATATCTCTATGGTTATGGCCACAGAGTCACATGTAGAGACAAATTTAATGGTCAAGAAACAATCATTAGTCACTAAAATCACTAGCCCTCCTACTGGACGGACATGTTTTGAAATACTGGAGGTGGGGAAGTTAAAACACACATAACCCCTGGGCTGAAAAGTATCCTTGTATCCAGGTCTCCTGTGAAAGGATAACATCATGGGAGTACAAAAAAGATAAACAATTTGAGTCCCCTAGCTTTGAATTAAGACCTGGCACATTCCAGAACACTAAAGAAAGGTGGGAGAGAAACCTCTGAGCTTTCCCCAGTCACTGACCATAACCAAAGACACGTTCTACCACAGAGCCATCTGGCTGGAACCGCTCCCTCTCCCTTGTCTGAACTCTGTCAGACAGCCCAGTACCAACCTTCATATCACAAGAAACCAGATTTGGGGATACCCTCTGCTCCTGGGTAGTAGCTTTACTCTCAGCAACATCTAGATGTTCAATATGATTGAACATCGATGAAAAAGTCACCACATTCAAAGATCTATCAATAAGGGGAGGAGAAAGCATCTGCATATTGCTATCCACCTCCACTACTCTCCTCTCATCCTCTCTTAAAAATCTCATACCCAATCATTCCTCTTGGGAATACAGTTGGGTAGATCTTCTTGCAATACAAGGGGCCGTTTAATCAATAACCCCGTGGGTCTCCACATGCATCTCCATCTCATTACTAGCACCTGACAGCCCATCCGGAACCTCACCTTTGGTCTCAACCTCGGACCCACCAATCTGCCCCACATAAATGACTGAAAGTCACAATTATCCATGGTCACCTGGTTACAAGGTGGCAGGCCCTTAGACACATCAACCTGCCCTACATAAATAACTGATACATCACAGTTATCTTCGATCTCCTGTTTACAATGCAAATCATCCTGAGGTTCGATCACTGATTTCAATGTTTCCCTCCGCCATCCCACATATGAGGGTTGCTATCAAATGCTTAAGCCTAACCACTATATGTTGTTGTTCATCCTGTAGGCAAATAATAAAAAGTGTCTATCAGAACCCCCTCTTCCTGGGAAAAGTCCCCCACTATATCCTCATCCTTGTCTCCATTCCAAGTTTCCTGCCCCAGACACACCTTCAGAAAAGAAGGGGGGTTAGCAGCAGGGGGTGAACTTTCACACCCCCCCCCCCCAAATTCCCTCATCGTGTAGATTGATCAAACTTGCCATGGGGGGGAACCTCGTATCCCAATACTCCAGACTCTTCCTGCCTGCTACTCCTTCCATCCCCTGAAAAACCAACCAAAGCGTGAGCAGGGGCCAAATCCCTAAAACATCTATTAATTTGAATTGCTTCCTTACTAAACAATATTTTCTTTCTATAAACCTTCTCTACAATCCGATTAGTTTGAAAGGTTACCATCACTCTAACTGAGAGATAATTATAGAAGAGCTATTCTACCTGCAGGACATCTGCAGTAGCAACTAACCCTGGGCTAAACCTATTGATCAGATGAACAAAATTAGTTTTACGCTCCCCCCCAGGACAGTAAACCAACCAGTTTAGGATAGTTTGAAAATGCCAGCTGTTGTGGAACCAATTGCAATTTCCAGGTATCTGCTATCTGTTTGCTTATATAAGACTTAGGTGCATGAAGTTTGGCAGCAGAATTCTCAATAAGTTCCTCTACAGACTAGGGACCCAGTAGAATTACCTCCCCACAAACCTTATTTGAGAGAAAGGGGGAAGGAGATTTTATATCACAAACCTCCCCACTAACCTTATTTGAAAAAGAGGGGGAATGAGATTTTATACATAAGTCTCCCCACTAACCTTATTTGGAAGAAAGGGAGAGTGGGGTTTTATATCACAAACCTCTCCACTAACCTTATTTTAAAGGGGGTGGGGAGACTTCAGATCACAGGCCACCTCAGTCACACTGTCTACCTTGCTATTCCTATATCAGGGACATATGGAGTAACATTGACCCTCTTCCAGTAGCTGGAATAATCTTTTAAAGTTCATTTTCCGGTAACAATAGAATTTGCTTAAGTTCCCTTTGGGGTTTTGGTTTTTTTTTACTAATTCACTTCCCCCTACTATTTTTAAATTTCTTTCTTTTCTGTCTGATAACCTTTTTAAACATGTTTTCCTTCAGAGAAGGAGGAACCTTTTCCAAACTGCCAGGTCTTAATTAACTTATGGAATTTGTTGCCAGGGGACATTGTCAAGGCCAGTAGTATAGCTGGGTTTAAAAAACAACTGGATAAATTCTTAGAGAGTAGGTCCATTAATGGCTATTAACCAAGTAGCTTACGGGATGAACTTCTTACTGTCGGGAGCTGGGAGTGAACAACAGGGAATGGATTGCCCATTGTGACTATTGGCTCTTCTCCCATGCGATCAAGATTGGCCACTGTCGGAAGACAGGATGCTGGGCTTAATGGACTATTGGTCTGACTCAGTATGGCACTACTTACGTTCTTATGTTCTTAAATCCTGTGGGTTCACAGGTTCCCCAAAATCCTGTACCTTAGGTTCCCCCCTGTACCTTAGGTCCTACTTCTTACTGTCGGGAGCTGGGAGTGAACAACAGGGAATGGATTGCCCATTGTGACAGTTGGTTCTTCTCCCATGCGACTGAGATTGGCCACCGTCGGAGGACAGGATGCTGGGCTTGATGGACTATTGGTCTGACTCAGTATGGCACTACTTATGTTCTTAAATCCTGTGGGCCCACAGGTTCCCCAAAATCCTGTACCTTAGGTTCCCCCCTGTACCTTAGGGTTCTCCTAAGGTACAGGGGGAAAAAATCAATACAAGATTTTATTGTTATCAAACTGGTTGGTCAGCAGTAGTTCCCTGTTCTATCCTAAATAAGTAAAGTTATTTCTCACCCAGAGTTTTGTTCTTGAATCCGCAGGCAACTGCTGGACAGACAAGATGCCGTTGGTATGCAGGTTCCTTCTGCTTCTTCCTCTCCAGTCAAGGGGCTGTTCTTCTCTGAGCCTGTTTCAGTACTGCTCTTTTTTATCAGGATTTCCCCCTTAGTAGTCATGCAGTTAGGGTGGTTTGGCTCTCTTTCTTTCAACTTTCAAACTTCTTCCAGATTTTCCATTACACTTCGATCTGCTCTTGATCATGCCATCATGTTGACAGCTTCCATGGTGACCTTTTGCAGAACTTGTTTGTGTGTTTTGCAAAGTTCGTGTTTACAAAATAGCAATGTCCTGATATGTTGGTCTTCACCTGCATTTCAATTCTTTTTTGCTCACTTCCGTGTCATGTTGCAACAACTTTGTTCTGGGTGAGAACTTAACCTTACTTTAAAATTTATTAAACTTATTATTCCTTACTATGCTTGAATCCCAACATTCACCCCCTTGGTACCTGATTATAACAGAGGGTCTCACAAACAATATTTTACTACAAATTGTGAATAAGCTGACCATATTGATAATCAAGCGCACATTGCTTTCGTAAGGTTTGTAACAGTAACACATATCTTCACATCCAACAAAACGTACATAATAACAATATCATCATCATCATGCTTGAATAATTACAAATACAACAATGGGGTGCAATGCCAGATTAAGGATGCCACTTGCAGAGGGGTTTCAATCCAAGAGGGACTCCTGTCATGATGTGTGGGAATGGTGTTCTGCTTCAGACAGGACCTCCCTAACCTCCCCTCGTTATAAATAATGTGAACTGCGTGACCTCCAATATCTGCTGCTGTAGCATTCACCTTATCTGCAAAATGTTGGAGCATGGCCAATGCTTCAAACAGGGGGGCAAAAGATATCTTTAAGGGAATGGGATGTATGGTAGAAGGGGGCACAATACTGGTGACATTTTCAATAGTGATCTTACCCAATGATAAGGACACATTGCCCACTGTGAGAGTAACTACATCACAGAGGGTGGTAGTATAATTTACCGAATGGACAAACAATTTGTTAACAGTAATGTTACAGGGCCTTGACACCATCGCATAGACACATTGACCAGATAACACAATTATTGAGGGCAATCTAATAGGAATTATATTCCAGGTACATAAAGAGAAATTGGAAAGTGAATTACATTGTAAGAGTACAGGGGGCATAAAATGACACACATAAGGATCTGGGCCCCACGGGACACAAGAGTGCAAGTCTAGAATAGTCCCTTGGATAGATATCATTTATCATGACATGTCTTTCTGACATGGATGGCACTAACCAGTGACTGGTAGGGGTGTGCTAACGGGGCAATGGAATAACAGGGTACCCTATGATGGTCTCACCCTGTGGAGTGTATATCAGCATTTCTACCGATTCACTATTCCAATTCCATTTAACAGATCTGATATGTGAATGCTTGGTTAAGACTCCCCTAGCGGGTTTGTCAAGGATAAGCAACCATTCTCCTGGGATATTTCCACTCCAGATCATTGCCCTTTGCACATCTAATCCAGCAATAGCTCTTTCCTGGGCGGCTTCACAATAAACAGCTAGGGATGTGGCATTACTAAGATCTAGAAATCCCTGTATAATCCTACTCAATTCTTGCTTCATCACCTTGATCCATGTTTATAGCTAACTGTTATTACAAGATCAGTATGGCTTCAAACTACAAAAAACAAATTATTTTGTGGGTGCTACGTGTATCTCTTAATTACTATTACTATTGCTATTGCTTTTTCTACTTCACTGTCCTTCACATGTATGCTACTATATTCTATTGAATTGTTATAGCTTGCTTCATGTGTTGTGTACACAGATTCTTGTTTCTTTTCTTTTCTTTTCTTTTTGCAACTTAAGGTCTCACAATGGATTTTTCAGTTGGTCACCCGTCAAGGGCTATTGATTCTCAGGATAACTATGTATATTTGTTCCTGTACACTGTTCTCAATTCTTGTGCACAGTATTAGTTTTTTAACACAATTGCAATTGTGGGGGGGAGCTGCTGAAGTGAGAAAAATAACCTCCCCTCCTACAGTTATTCCTTAAACAGAAAAGACAGACAAACAGAAAAGACAGCCATGGCAAAAATATATTGTAGGATCCTTTTCAAAAAATTTGGCTATGACCAATGAGCAAAAAACAAATTCTCTGTTTGCTCTCACATTGGTTGTTTTGCATGGGGAAGAGCCCTTTCCCTTGACAAGATTCATGAAATGTGAGGGTGTCTCTGCACCTGTGCAGCAGTGCTTTAGGCATTCTCTCCTGATGTCACAGGATAGGTCACAAAACTAGTAAGACAAACAAAAAAGACAAGGTTTATATCTAAAAAGGGCTTCTTGATCTTTTGCTGCCTTCATCACTCCATGGTATCCTACAACAGAAAATCACAAGAAAAGGGGGCTCTGTACACCTAGGGGGGATTCAGACGTTCTGATTTGTGCGATTTTTTAAAAAAAACGAATGTTTCATGCCTGTCTGAACACCTAAATTCGATTAAATGTAGTCAATATCGCACTAAAGCAATGCGTGTTGAAAAGCTACTCAAACCTACCTTTTTGCTGTCCGTTTTCAATAAATCCGCACTTAACAGCAGTGTGAAAGCAACATCGTACTGGTTTTAACTAGTGTGTAATCTTTTCTGATGTGAATGCAACCGTGCTTCCAAGTGCGCTGTTTTACTCCTGCCCCTACCGGAAGCAGTGAGACCAGCTGGAGCCCTGTAGTTGCCTCGCTGGGTGCAGGCTGCAGCCAGCTTCTCCCAAAAAAAGTTCTTCCCCTCCATGTTTCCCCTCCATGCTTCTCCCCAAAAAAGTTCTTCCCTCCAAGGGACTTTCAATCTTCTCTCCTAAACTCTACCGTAGTGCTGCAGCAGTAGCAGCAGCGGGATACCGGAAAGAAACCAGGGAGAGAGCAGCGCGCCTCACTATGCGAGGGGCTTCTTTCCAGCAGCCTCAGGCTCTCCGTTTTTATTCCCTGATTCTACAAAGTAGCAACCTTTGCTACAAAGGTTGTAGCAAAGGTTGTTGCAAAGTTTGCAAAGGTTGCAGCAAAGGTTGTAGCAAAGTTGTACTTTGCTACAAAGTAGCAACCTTCCGGCTCCCCACAGGGCACTTCCTGTAACTGACACGTACTGAGCAGCCGGGTAAGCACGTATTACAAGAAGGTCTGAATGCATTATTTCGCTGTACTTAAAATCGGTATGGCATGCATGTGAATGCAACAGGACTTGTTAACAGCGAACTATTGAGAACCAGTTTTAAAAAATCCAGATAATTGCTGCACGTGTGATTACACCCCTAGTTAGTCTGCAGTATGTTTACATTTATTGCAGTGACCAAATCCTTTTTATGCTGGGGCACTAGGCCTTGTGGGTGCTTAGGACTTCAAGGATTTCTTGAACAGGTATCAGAAAAGGCCTTTCTAAAACATGAACCAGTAGGTTTGAACCACCACTATATTAATTCAGTTCATTCATTTGACATGTACAATAGCTGAGTCACATGAGTGTCAGCAGGGAACCACCATCCCCTGTTATAACTGATTTCTAGTGCTATTTTAGAGGCTGCAATTGTGGAAACCCCGACGTACTCTAGTAAAGGTGTACTGTTTATCTCGAAAAGTGAAGGCGAATCTATCCCATGAACTGGGATGCAATAGGCTGAAGCGGCAACTCCTTTTTCCACTCTATTTCATTCCGTCATTTTGGAATTGCCTGCAACTTTCCACAGCTTTTAATACACTGGGTCTATCTATCTTTTCCCAGAAGTCATCACTAGATTCCGACTTACTACTTTTCTTTTTTTGAAACATCTTGGATGAGGGACAGTAACCCTTGTGTGATCAGCATGGTTACGGCTAGTCACTCTTTTTCTTCAGTCTGTGTGGTCAATCTGGTGCTGGGACTTATTTTGGGCCCTTAGAAGTTAGGTCAAAATATTCCTGAACCTGCAGAGTTAATTTAGACCTTCCTTGCCCACTTTCTCCACCAAGTGTTAGATTGTATGTTCCCCAGACTCACCTGGAGTACCCCAATCCCTTCCTCTTGGTCATCCTTGGCTGTACCACACAGATGCAGTCAATTTAGTCTCAATACAAGATTTTATTGTTATCAAACTGGTTGGGCAGCAGTAGTTCCCTATTCTATCCTATATAGTAAAGTTATTTCTCACCCAGAGTTTTGGTCTTGCAGCCGTAGACAACTGCTGGACAGACAAGATGCCGTTGGTATGCAGGTTCCTTCTGCTTCTTCCTCTCCAGTCAAGGGGCTGTTCTTCTCTGAGTCAATTTCAGTACTGCTCTCTTTTATCAGGATTTTTCCCTTAGTAGTCATGCAGTTAGGGTGGTTTGGCTCTCCTTCTTTCAACTTTCAAACTTCTTCCAAATTTTCCATTACACATTGATCTGCTCTTGAACATGCCTCATGTTGACAGCTTCCATGGTGACCTTTTGCATAACTTGTTTATGTATTTTGCAAAGTTCGTGTTTATAAAATAGCAATGTCCTGATATGTTGGTCTTCACCTACATTTCAATTCTTTTTTGCTCACTTCTGTGTCATGTTGCAACAATTTTGTTGCAATGTCCTGATATGTTGGGCGGTTTTTACACGGAAGGCGCAGCAGCACCGATGGGTGGAGATGGGTGTGGATGGGTGGGTGAGCACACTCAGCGAACACCCATCGGATAGTGCCATGGGGGCTTGTGGGATGGAAAGGGGAGGGGCCAGCAAACACCCAGCGTCGAAACACCCATCCTGGGAAGCACCCAGCAAACACCCGGGGAAGTACACGGACAGCTGGGACCGGAAACGCCAAGGAAGCCCCGCCCGGCATAGCAATGGCACAACATGGCTGACTGAGGCCAAACGAAGCTATGCAATGCGGCCCCACCCCCGAGACGCCAGGACCCATGCGGGTGGGGAAGGAGGGAGCAGGGATGACAGCTGCTACAAAGGAGCTGTTTCTGCCTAGCCCCTGCACAGAGCCCAGACAGCCCGGTGCCATGCCCCCCCCCCCAGCAGAGCACTACACATACACAGCAGGCAACACAAGCACACAGGATGGGCCCATGGAGGGCAAAGGGGGGGAAGAGCACCCACACTACTCAGGCAACTGCGCAACACCCCCTAGAGGGACCCGGACAAGGGGAGAGGTCAAAGCAAAGCACCGCACACACTCAGGGAAGGAACACAACAGAAGTATACTTTAATAAAAACAGGGATCAGCAACGGGACAACAATAGGGAGGTGCAGGGCGATGTGTCAACAGAAGGGGGGGCAGGGCTGGCAGCAGGAGGACTGGGGCAAGCCCCGGTCAATAGGGCCAGTGACCCCGCGCCCAGTGCCAACGCTCAGTCTGTGCACGGTCAAACTGCTGCAGCCAGTCAAGGATGTGCAGGAGGAGCTCCAACACCTCCCCCTACTCCTGGGTGCGCTCCACGATCATGGCTTGCACTGAATGGGACAGAGGGAGAGGCGACAGCCATCAGAGCTGGCCCCAGGCCCCAAGGAACAGCACCCCCCCATGGAGCCACACAGGGACAGGCCCCAGCAAACAGGCAGCACACTCATGGATGGTATCAAACAGCCAGCCGGCTGCCCGCAGATCCCATGCCACCCGCTCCAGCTGCAGGATCATCCCTCCCAGGTGCAAGATCACCAGCAGCACGACAACTGTAGCTGCAGGAGAGAAGGGACAGGGTGATGGGGAATGGCTGCACCAACGGGCAATGGGAGGGCAGGGGCCAGCAACAGCATCAGAGGCAAACCCCACATGCTGACAGCTAGCACCTGGGAGAGGACTCCGCACCTCTGCACTAAGGGGGACTGGAGGGGCAAAGGCCGGGTCCTACACCCCCCCTACTCACACGCAGCCGCCCAGCACCCCTGTTGCTGCTGCCCATCCATTGCCACAACTGCAAAAGAACAGCACCAACAGGGGGCGACAGCAGAGGGGTGTGGAGAGACAGGGCCACGACTGCACCAATGGACAAGGGTTTCCAGGGGTGCCCTCCTGACTGCTCACCACCAATACCACCACGAGCGCATGGCCAGGTGTCAGCGCCCAGCGGGGAAGCCACCAGGGGAACACACACATACCACACAATTGCTTCCCACCCCACAGACCCGGTGCCCACCAGTACACACCAAGCACACCCCCAGCACACAACCACACATATGAGGCCAGGGGGGCCGCCAAAGGGAGGTGGCGTCCAGGTGGCAACGCTGGCAGAGATGCAAGACAGGACACAGCAACCAAAAACAGCATTTTATTAACAAGGGGGGAACAGGGTAGCCCAAGCAAAGAGAGGCAGTGCATGGGGATGCAAGGGGACCCATAGCCGGGCAAGAGTACCCCAACAGAAGGGCACAGGTACACCTGCAGCCAGCAGGTGAGGGCACAATGGAAGGCCCAGCGGCATGGAGCCATGGTCACCCAGAGGAGGTGATGGGGTCCAGTGAACGGTGCAGGGAAGCAGATGACAGTGCAGAGGCCGAGCGGCAGCACAGGGGGGGGCGGAGGGGCAGGCAATGCACAGGCATGGGCTGTAGGGTGGCAGGGAGTGGTTGGCAGTGTGGCACATCTCATGGAAGGTCCGGTGAGTGCTCCTGGAATGGAGTCCCCTGTGCGAGGCCCTCCCAGGCGAACAGGCCCTGTCAGAAGCCCTGGGAGCTCATATGTGCATCCACTAGGAAGCGGGAAAGGAGCTGATCGGCAGTGGCGGCTGCATCCCGCACAGCTGGTAGGTCCCTCACTGATCGAAGGGCAGTGAGCTCCACAGTGGTAGGGGTCCCAGTCAGGAGGGGTCCACCAACATTGGGGGACAGCAAGCCCAAGTCCCACAGGAGGGCTCCCACGTCCGAGGGCGTGTGCAGGACACCGCTGGCATGCAGGAGGGTGCCTGTGTACATGGCAGCAACAGGGGGACCCCAGACTGCACGGTGAGGCTGAACCCGAGTTGCACCGTCAGCTGGCGAGTGGCCATTACCTCATCAGCAGTCCATGGCATGACAACAGCAGGTGGGTACCCCCATGGCGGTTGCCGCAGGAGGGTGAAGCTGAGCTCCAGGGCATGCCCACATCATGCAGGGGCCCCAACTTGATGTCTCATCATCCACATGTACCAAGACAGGAGCCAGAAGCCATCCGCCAGGAGGTCGCCCACCAACAGCTGCATGTTGGGGCTCAACCATAGGGTCCCCAACAACATGATCCGAGGGCCCCCACAATGACCAGCCATGCCAGTGGTGAGGCCCGCTCCAAAGAAGCAATATGCATGAAACAGAGGGCTGCAGTGACTGGGACGAACACGGGGTGAGCGGCTTCCCATGCCCAGGAGTGATTTTGCATACCTGAGATAGGTTGGCCTGCTGGGCCCGGGACTCCACAACCCACACACTGGACAGATGGGAGCCAGCACAGGTGATGACAGATGAGCGAGGCCACGGCTGGGCAGAGTGCCAGGTCAAGCAGCCGAGTTAGGCACCGTATCCCCACCGAGCACAGCTGCAGCATGCAAAGGCAGCCCATGGCAGGAACGGATGTCGAGCAGGTGCAGATGCAGCAGTACCCCGGGGTGCTCATGGTCACAGCCCCCACGGCGGACAGGCAGCCGGCGTAAACTGGGGGATGATTAGCTGGGCCGGGCACCCGGTGCTAGCACCAACACACCCCTTGTCCAGCACCAGTCTGTGACCAAATAACACGGGGCTCCACGGTACATAAGTGACCCCATGCAGGTGGTTGGGCGTGGTGTGTAGAGGCAGGTGCATGGGGTTGAGCAGTGACCAGAGCATGGTAACACAGAGCTGGGAGGACACAGAAGTGGAACAGGGATACAGGGGGAGTGGGGGATGGGGGCACAGGCCACAGAGGTCAGGGCACTCACCATCGGGAGGTTACCGGGAGTGAGGAGCCGCACAACCATGCAGCCAGAGGATGAGCACCCACAGCCCAGGGATGTGCTGCTTAGACTCCTGGGTGCTGCATTCATGCTGCTGCGCATGGTGCTCGAGCAGATTGCCCTGCTCCGCCTGCCGGGGTGAGGCTCCGGCCCCCAGGGGGCACGGTGTCGGAGGGCAGCGAACCTCAGGAGGCCGGTGACAGTGTGATGGGTGAGGCCATTGCCATGCCATGGTGGGCACTGCAGTGTCCCAGCAAGCCCGGCTCACCCTGACCCGGTGGTCCCTCAATGTCTACAGCCACCGCGTGACCCTACCGATCCTGCGACGGCACTGGACTTGTTCCCACACCAACGACTGGTGGGAGAACATGCTGGCCACCTGGATGGATGCAGAATGGATGGACCACTTCTGGATGACCCGCTCCCTCCTGACCTGACCCAGTTAGGGGAGCTCCTGAACCCCCATCTATGGAGGCGGGAGACCAACATGTGCTTCCCGCTGCCACCAGGGATGTGAGTGGCCATGGCAGTGTGGCAGCTGGCCACCCCTGATTCCTGCAGGAGCGTGGGGGAGCAGTTTGAGGTGGGGATGGCCACCGTGAACAGGGCCCTCCATGATGTGTGTGAACTGATAGTGGAGCTCCTCCTCAAGCGGGTCATCCAGCTCCGCAATCCCAAGGAGGTGGGAACCCCAACTTTTAGGAGCTGGGGTTCCCACATTGCATTGGGGCCATCGACAGCACCCACATCCCCATCATACAGCCTCCGCATGCAAAGAGAGACTACATGAACAGGAAGCAGACCTTCTCCATCAATCTGCAGGCCATCATGGATCACAGGGGCCTGTTCATTGATGTGTACATGGGCCAGTTGGGGCGGAGCCATGATGCACGCATACTGCATGCATCCCCGTTCTACGCACGCATGTTCGACGGGGAGATCGCCCCCAACCTGTACCGTGTGATAGAGTGCATTCCCATGGCCCCTGTTGTGATAGGGGGCCCCACCTACCCGCTCAGCCCCTGGCTCATGAGGGCCTATTCAGTGGCGTACAGCCCTGACCACCATCTGTTCAATGAGCACCTGTCATCAGCACGCAGCATGGTGGAGCGGACCTTCGGGCTACCGAAGATGCGCTGGCACCTCCTGATGAACAGGAGCCAGTTCGACCTGGACCACACCCCCATCCTTGTCCTGGCAGCATGCATCCTCCACAATGTATGCAAGACTGGAGGCGCTGCCCTGGACAACCCACCACTTGTACAGAGGGCAGGCCCCATGCCCCTGTACCAACAGACCCAGGGTGGGGCATTCCGGTGCATTTCTGAGGAGAACAGGGATGCCCTCTGCCGCTGTATTTTTGCCCAGGCAGCCGATGACAGGGCCGTGCCTGACCCACACCCCCGTCCATAAACCTGTGCACCCCATCAATAAAGCTTGGTCGTTCCCTGTACCTGCAACCGTGCCTCTGTGCCATGTGTGGGCTAGGGTGTCCTGGGAATGGGTCCTGTGGGTTGCCCATGTGCATGAGCCCTCCCCTCGCTGTCAGCCACAGGTTACCAGGGCTGCACACTGTCCTGCACGCCACCACTTGCCGGCCCACCCATGCGGGGTTCATGTGCACATGTTGCGGGCACCCCGACTGGCTGCGGCCTCTTTGGGATGGCCTCCAGCCCCATCAGCTGCCCAGGCACTGCACAGTCCCCTCACCCTACTAGAACCCCTGCCACCACCACCCCAGCCACCCGTACTGGGACGGAGGATGCGAGACGGCAGTTACCGTACAAACAGTTTATTGAAGGGGTTACTTTACAATGGGATGGGGGGGGGTTCAGCATCTGGGGTGCCCTCGCCCCTGCTTGGCCACACCACCAGGGTTGCAGGCGGGCAAGTCCTCGCTGTCGCCTATCTCAGCGATCGCCGAGCAGATGGCTCGGGCTCCGTGTCTTCCACAGGCTGCTCCACACTGGCCTCCGCTGCAGGTCCCTGCGAGGAGAAACAAACGGGGTGAAAATTCCTCATGTGCACGTAACCCCTTCCCAAGCCAGGTCCCAGCCCACAGGGTGTCCCGGATG
This sequence comes from Sphenodon punctatus, assembly GCA_003113815.1. Classification (NCBI taxonomy): domain Eukaryota; kingdom Metazoa; phylum Chordata; class Lepidosauria; order Sphenodontia; family Sphenodontidae; genus Sphenodon; species Sphenodon punctatus. The sequence continues at coordinate 2,267,410 of QEPC01001921.1, read as the reverse complement.
TGTCCTGGGAGCCCCCTAATCCCCGCATGAGCTGAACACTAGCCGTGAAACAACCTCAATGGAATTGAGCACTTGTAGGGACCCAACAATGGTAGTGTGGACCGCATAGGTTCACTACTGCATTGTTGTGCTATTACACATGCTTTGGACAGTGGCAGTTGCTACACGTCTTGTGTATTGTGTGTGCTTGGTGTGGGTTGTACCACTGGGTCCCTTCCAGGATCATGGCTGCCACTGTTCCCCCTCTTCCTGGTCCGACCCCCCCTGTGGTTGCGCCCCCACCCCCCAGGGACCAGGGGTGCTGTGACCTTACTGGAGGGGGTGGGGCAGTGGCCAGGGGTGGTTGGTTGTTCTGGGGTGCTGGGTCCTGGGGTGGGGGCATCGCTTCCCAGTGGAGGGGTCAGGGTTGCAGCTGGGGGCAGGACTGGGAGGGGTGCGGGCTGGAAGGGCGACCCCACTGGCAGTTGGAGGTGCCTTATGTGGGGGAGGGGGACCCCATGGACCAGGCCCAGGTAGGGATGCTGCTGGGGGAACCACAGGTGGCCAAGGTGCAGTGGGGGGCACCTACACCGGTGGGTGGCCGCCATGATGTTGGTCAGCTGCCAACCCTCCATCTGTGGCATGGCGGTCCCTGTCGCACTGGGGGTCCCGCCTCAAGGCCTCCATTGCCTCCCCCATGAGGTAGATTAGCTTTGTGGCCTGACCCTCCAGCCTGTCACAGGTGCGCCTCTGATCACGTTGGAGGGAGGCAGCCTGGCGCCTGTCCCAGAGGTGCTCGGTGTGGGACTGGACCATCATGGCTGCCAGGATCTCCCGGTACCTTTCCCCCTCCCCTCTGATGAGCTCCCTGGTAAGCGCGAGCTCCTGGGAGTGCACCTCAGCTAACCATCTCGATTCATCCAGCAGCTCCCTGCCGAGGTCCTCCCTCCACCGCCGGTTCCTGGCCCACATCTCTCGGTTCCTCTCCATGCTGCCAGCTGCTGTGCCCCTTGCACACACAGGTTGCTGTTCTGTGAATGAGAGGTCGTATACCATGTTAGTACAGCCGGCCAGTGCGCAACAGTGTCCCATAGCGCTGGTCGCTGGGTGTCACTGAGGGTGGCCCCCATATTGTGGCTGCTCCACCTTTTCCCTCCCCTGTGGGACCCCCCTGCCCTGCCCTCCTGTGGGATCACCCCCCTGCTGTGATCCCCTGTCAGTGGGGCCCGTGTCTGTCCTGTGTTACGTGTGAGCCATTGTGGGGCGACCCGCCCCTCCCACCGTCCTGACTCCTGGCATGCACTGGGTGACATCCCTATTGTACCCCTGCTGCTGCATTTCCTGGGTGATGGCTTTATAGACCTGTCTGGTCTTGTAGCTGTGCACCTGGTCGTGCTGGACCCTTTTGGACCCCCCCACACGTATAAAGTCCCTGATCTCCTGCCTGGACCAGGGCTCCCCCTTTTGGGACCTGCGTGTGGGGTGCCCTCCAGCTTGGTGGCATGAGACCTGCCCTGTGGCTGTGGAGATGGTCGTCTCCTGTTGGGGGTACTGCATTGGGGATACTCACGGTCCTGCTGTCCCCCTCCATGCCCCCATGGGGCCTCCCCTCCCCTCTCCCCCCTGGGGTGCCCTTCTGCTCATCTGGCTGTCTGGGAGGCCCTCCTCGGCCATCTCCCCAGTGGTGCGGTGCTCTGTGCTGTCCTGGGGGGAAGGGGACATGGGTTATGCAGCTGCTGCCTGCCCTGTGTTCTCTTGGCCGCGGTGCTGGGGCTGGGGCATGGCCTTCCCGTCCTGGGTTGGGGGGTTCCCTCGCTCTCACCTTGCTTTCGCTACTGCTCCTCTGGCCATGCCCTGTGGATGTGCTGGGCCAGGGGTCTTTGGCCAGTGCCGCGGCCACTGTGTGCCTTCGGCCCTGTGCTGGGAAGCAAGGGCTGTCATTAGCATTGACTCGTTCCCCCCCAGGACCTCCTGGCCTCCCCCCTCCCGTACTGCCTGGCCGCCCCCCCATACCTCCTGGCCACCCCCCATACCTCCTGGCCACCCCCTGTACCTCCTGGCTGCCCCCCCTGTACCGCCTGACCAGGCCCTCCCCGTACCGCCTGGCCAGGCCCTCCCCGTACCGCCTGGCCAGGGCACCTTCCCCCTGCACTGCCTGGCCAGGGCACACACACCCATGTGCTCCTGAGTCCCCGTGCTCACCCGGCCTCTTCTGGCACGTGGGGTGGCGTTGGCTCCCTTGGTCTTGTCAGTTGCTTTCCTCGTGACCATCGTGGGAGCCCGCATGCATGTGTCATGGTTCCTCCCTCCTTTACGGACTCTTGGATGGATGTCTGGCGTCCCCCCCCGGTGGGCGCATCTGCGTGGGGGCACATGCATGACCCTTTGCGCCGGTGCACTGCGGTCCTGCTGGTCCTGTACGTGTGTGTGTGTTTTTTCTGTTTTACACGGATGCTTGGGTGTTGAACACCCATCTCCACCCATCTTTACCCATCTCCACCCACGGAGGGTGCCGGCTCCCTCCTGGCTGCTCCATGGGTGTTGGTGGGTGGGTCATGCATGCGCACCCACCCACTAGACACTCTCCCACCCATCCGATGGATGTTTCCAGATGTTCATGGGTGGCGTCCGTGTAAAAGTGGCCTTGGTCTTCTCCTGCATTTCAATTCTTTTTGCTCACTTCCTTGTCATGTTGCAATGACCTTGTTCTGGGTGAGAACTTAACCTTACTTTATTAAACTTATTAATTCGTACTATGCTTGAATCCCAACACATTAATGGCTATTAGCCAAGTAGGTCTGGAAAATGTAATCTATACATCACCCAGACCTATACTGAGGAATGTATCCTATTAGAATATGGCATATTATTCTTACGTTCAGTGAAACATTACATGTTCTCAGGAAGCCCTCAAATTTGTCGGGTTTTTTGTGAGATCAAGACTGTTATAAATCCACAAGACCAATGTACAGTCACAGATTTCCTATAATTTAAAAATGATAAATCTGTTTTTGTTGGCTATTCTATCCTGTACAAATCCTACATAAAGGAAAAGTAGTCTGGTTACTTTGAGTTAGGGTGGCTTTTAGCAGGTTAACACTGCCACCTACTGGATAGTGTATGATGTCACGAGGGCATGGGTTGCAGCCACAGTCACCAAAGAGGAACACCAATTGAACACGCTTGACTGTTTGTACATCTTTTCATAGCAAAGATGTTAAACTCTAGAGATCCCACCACACCCAGCCATTGAATTTTTGATGGTATGTGCCTGAAAAGAGAAGAAGAGCAGTGTCTTGCAGCTGAACCACAGCACAGCCAGGATTGGAGGGAGGTTAGCTTTGTCTATATAAAAGCCTAAAGTTCTCTCATGTGGAGGCCATTCCTACCAACTGATTGGTCATCTCATTGCTTCCTCTTTCTGGGTCCAATTGGCAAGAGAGAGGATGTTTTGAGTTCTGATGACTTGGACACAAAAGTAAGGAAAAAAGAGAAGTGCCCATTCACATCATATTGCGCACTAGCTCTTTGCAAGGAATATGTTCTTTGCAAGAATAGTGCAAAGCAGCCATCTAAACATAGCTGAGTACATGTTTATTAACAACAGGTAAGTCCTGCTAAACATATACATGTTGCTGCCATGGCTGGATCCTGGCCACTTCAAATACAGAAGAAGTTTTTCTGCTGGGCTTATTAAACTATACCAATCACCACCACATATTGCTCTAGTCTTAAATGGTTGACATGGGGCATTTTCAGACATGACGGTACCACATGTGACCATGCTTGGGCCTGCATGGCCAGTGCCACCCATGGTCCCGTCACACCTGAAACGACCCACCAGAGGTTTCCCCGGGCTGAACCCAGGGTTTGCATGGGCTGTGGCAGTTTTTTAGCCCAGGCTGTGATTTTAGCCCATCGCTGATGCACAGCCCATGCAAAGTGTCCCCAGACTGGGGTACAGCAGGCTGTCACGTTTGATGGCCCACTCTACCTGACCCCGGTCTGGGCCTGGAGCTATTCCAGGTGGGCATGGCAGCCTCATAGGCCTCTGCCCGTCAGGGTGGATGGCGGGCCACACTCAGCAGCACAAGGGGTGGGGCAGTGTGGACCCACATCTGCATGTTGCCCCACCCTCTCCCTGGCCTGGGCCACCGACATGTCTGTTTGGTGGCCAGGCCATACCTGTGACAGGATCCACATGTGAAAATACCCTTAGTGAAAGTCAGCGGCATGGTGGCTCTCTTTTCCCTGAGTGGTGATGCAGGAATGGGAAGAACCTCAATACAGGAAGAAGCCACTTTCAAAGAAAGGTCTCAGTTGACCTGCTCTGCTAGAAAGGGTAGGGTTGTTCTTGCTGTTGCTGTTGCTGTTGCTGTTAATATAATAATAATAATAATAATAATAATTAATGAATAAATAATATAATATTCCTTCAATTTATAACTGGTCCTATCCCCAAAATGGCTCAGGGCAGCTTACAATCATTTGACAACATCACATAAAATACATATAAAATAAATCCCACCCCTCCCCAATTCCCAGCTATCCCATCCTTCCTACTCCAGCTTTTACTTGGAGGCTCCTCACCCACCCCAACCTGGAGCTCTCTTTTACAATGATGAGAAAACAATACATATATTAACAAACATAGCAGCAACAACAACAAAAATCCCCCCAAGCATAGTCCTGGAAACCCAACATTACAGAGAAACCAAGGTACAAATAGTGGCTTTAAAAAAATGCTGCTCACATCTATCATAGAGCTCATTCGCACATTTTTTAGAGGAGGTCGGGTGTTTTTAGACAAGCACCTCCCCACCTATTACCCACCCATCATGCATGTTGCAGGGCTGTATTGGCACCCTATGCAGCACTGCAACATGCATGATGGGTTGGTAGTGGGTGGGGAGGTGCTTCCTAAAAACATCTGTAGTGGCAAACCTCCACATTTCTGAGCATTTGGTGATATTTTCACCACTTCTTGTGCTCTTTGCTGATCTCTTGTTCTCTGTCACCTGATGCAAAGGGGTAGGACGTTTAAATACAAGAAAATCAGCAGATGATGGGAATGCATTGCTACTAGATAAAACAAACACAGGTTTAAAAAAGTTTGCAAGGGGGAAGGGGCTGTGTGTGATAGAGCTCATAATGACTGGTCACAGTGTGTTGGAACTGGGGGGAAATCTCTAGTGCATATAAGGATATATGGCATATGGCATGAGACATACTAATGAACATACTAAGGGTGTTTTTACACGAGTCTTGTTTCTCATGTATTTCTAAAGTCCAGGAGAAACGAACTCACGTGGGGAGGTTGAGAGTCTAAACTTAGACGTTCTTCCCCGCTACCTGAAGTGAGATGGGTACCATTGAAAACAGCGGGTGCCATGAACTAGTGCAGATGAGGACTTGTAAAACCTTTGTATAGGGGATTTATAAGTCCCCATCTCCCACCGCTGTCTGCACGAGCACCCCCACAGCAACACAGGCAGTCCCGGAACGGGGGACCCCAGGAGCGCGGGACCTAGGCACAGCAGGAGCCCACACGGCACAGAGAGCGGCCCGGGAACAGTCCAGGAGGCACACGCAGACCCCACACCCTGGAGAGGGGCCGATGGAGGGCAGGCAGGAGAGCTGGTGCAGCGCAGCAGGTTCAAGGATGCACACACACAGCCCCGGAGGAAGGTGGGAGGGCCAAGCCGGGGGCCACAGAACCCCGAGGTCACACAAGCACCCAAGGGGGGGGCTGGGGCCGTGGGTGGCAGTGCTGGTGGGTGGGGGCAGTCCGCTGGACACAGGCGGGTCGGTGAGGCCATGCAGGGCGCCGGACCCAGGCACTAGGGAAGGCAACCACGGAGGGGAACACCCGGTGCGGAGGCAGATGGTGGGGGTGGGGCCCGGAACCACAGGCAGGGGCAGCAGCACCCTGGGAAGCAGGCAGCACAGCAGCATGGCAGAGACATCAGGGGGGAAAGCAGCCAGTGGAAACCAGCCCCTGGGCAGGGGCAGGAGCCCACACGGGGGCAGGCAACCGGGGAGTCGGGAGGCGCACCAGAACTTACAGCCAGCTGCTGGGGGCCACAATGGGCCCAGGGGCTGGGTGCCCCGCCCAATGAACCAGGTGGGTCCAATGGATCATGCCCCGGTGGTACCCTAACAAGGACATGTGCTGGGCGATCAGGTAGTAGGCCTTGAAGGGATCCTGCATGGACAGCCCCAACTGCACATCCGAACGGGACCACATGCCTGACAGCGCCGACAGCTCCACCGCGGTAGGCTCAGACAAGCAGTAGTCAGCATCAGGGGGCCACGGAAGCTGTCCCAGCTCTAACAGCCGGTGGTACACCACCCCACGGGAGCTCTGGTACCCACGGGCCCCATGCACACAGCCAAAGTAGGACACAGCCAAGGCAGGGCCCCCCCTCCACAAGGCAGATCATGTAGGCAGCCAGGCTGCACACAGACAGCACAGACACGGTCTCAGTCGCAGACCAGGCCACATGAGAGCACCTCATCTCCGGGATGCGCCCATTGGGAAAGGGAACCAGCCCCAGAGTCTCCGCATGCAGCCGGCAATCACGAGCGCTCGCCTCATAGCCGAAGTAGTGAAGACCAGAGCTCAGACTCGCATAAGCACCCAAATGGCTGTCCGGGCAGCCCAGGAGCAGCTGCACAGCTGTGGTATGCCACAGGTCACACAAGGACGTGGTCTCGCGGAAGGTCCAAGCTATGCGGGGCCCCATGGGAGCCGGGAAGTGGGAGCCCGGTGGATGCACAACCAGTTATGGTCCAGCGAGACAGGGAGAATAACACCATGGACAGGGGGGCACACATACCCTCCAGGGCCGGGGGGGGAGGGCCTCTGAGGGGTCCCAAGGACAGGACAGGCGGCCATGGGCTGCAACATTGTATTGCAACAGAGCGAGGCATGGGGTGCGGACCCGGCACAGCTGCAGAAAACAAGTGCACAAACAGGACAGCTAATCAGGCCGGCAAGTACATGGTGTTGCAAACAGGGAGAGGGGGGCAGGTGGTGATGGTTGAAGGCATGCAGCTGCACAAGGAGTGCACAGCCTCGTGCGCCCATGCGTGCATGAGGCCCCATGCGAGGACAGAAGGTGCACCCAACCGCATGCCCACGGACACCAGCACCACATGGGGAGACCCGGCCGGCGGGGGGTGGGGCCCTGGCCCACCCAGGCCATCACCAGGCCATCAAAACCATCCCCCAACCCCTGGGGGCCCCACCACCATGGAGCGGGACAGGGCAGCTGCCTACTGGATGCACTTCATGCTTGTGGCCGAATGGTACCGCGACTACACTGAGCAGCTGCGCCTCCTTACCGCGGAGCTGCACCTGGGTGCCCGCCTGCGGGCTTCCTTGGCCTGGAGAGCTGCAAGGGCCCTCAGGGCCCACCATGGGTGCAGGAGAGCCCTTGTCTGGCTCCAGGCGCAGAGGCTGTCCGGGGCAGACTGGCAGGCTGTGAGCCAGGGCCAAACCAGGGCCGCGGTGCTCCACGAGGCAGCCGGGCGCCTCCAATGGGGGAGGGAGACCATGCGCCAGGCAGCCCTGCTCACCATGCCCATCGACAGGTGGATATGGGTCGCTGAGCGGGCACAGGGTGATGGGCCCGGGCGCTGGCCCAGTGGGACGAGGCAGCCTGGAGGGCCCACTTTAGGATGGACAAGCTCACCCTGCTCCAGCTCTCAGAGCTCCTTACGCCCTGGCTTGAGTGACAGCACACCTGCATGAGGATCCCCATGGTCCAGCAGGTGGCTATAGGGGTCTGGGCCCTAGTGACGCCCGACTCCTGCCGGTCCATCTCCCAGCACTTCGGGGTAGGCCTGAGCACCATTGCCTGTATCCTCTGGGATGTGTGTGAGGCTGTGAAGGGCGTGCTTCTGGACAGAACGATCCAGCTGGTGGACCAGGGGGCCATGATGTCAGGCTTCGCAGTCGGAGGCTTCCCCAACTGCATGAGAGCTGTGGACAGCGCCCACATTGAGATCCTCTGCCCCTCCGCAGGGGAGGCTTCAGAATATGTAAACAGGCATGGGTATCACTCCCTGCAGCTGCAGGTGGTTGTGGATCACCGGGGCCGGTTCATAGACATCTTCACGGGTAACTCTGGCTGCAGTCACGATGCTCGGATCATGACCATCTTCCCCTTCTATGCCCGGATGTTCTGGGGGGACTTTGATGACATGGGGATGACCTGGATCGAGGGGGTACCGATGTCCCCCTGTATCCTGGGCGACCCTGCCTACCCCCTCACCCGGTGGCTGATGGTGTACCCAGTCGCACGCAACCCTGCGGAGGTGCTATACAATACCCGCCTGTGCTCCAGCAGGACCATGGTGGAGAGAGCCTTTGAGGCCCTTAAACAGTGCTGGAGGAGTCTCGCTGGGCGGTTAGACTACACCGTGGAGACCTCGGCCCTGGTGATTGGTGCCTGCTATGTGCTGCACAACATGTGCGAGACTGAGGGGGCAGCCCTGGAATACCCCGAGCCCAACCGGCCCCTCGACCCAGTGCCCCTGTACGTGAATGCTGAGAACCCGAGGGAGTACCATTATGCCAAGCGCATCCGGGATACCCTGGGGAGGTATATCAGCTGGGAGGCCGAGGTGTGAGGGCTGCGACAACCTGGCCCAGGCCTGGGGGTTCCCTGGTCTGACCCCTACATGGGAGGGGGTCCGGTACCCCACCACCCCACCCCTGTTGCCCAAGAATGGGCCCAGGAGGCAATATAGTGCAACCACAATTTATTTTGCCCACGTGTACATGTGCACCTGACCCCTCTTCCTCCACCCCAGCCATGTCCCGCCCCTATAGTGCCCCCCACCTCACAGTGCCCTCCCCCTTCCACCCCTTCCCCCATCCCCCATGTTTCCTGGGATGCCACCTTGAGTGCCTGGTGGTCACAATGGAGCTCTGTGAGCTCCCCTCCCCCCCCACTGTCCGTGTCCCCAGAAGTGTCCTGGGCCACCTCCTGGGCTGGCAAGGGGGTGGTGGTTGGGGGGAGGGAGGACCCTGGACCCAGGGTGCCCCCCTCAGCGGATGCACCCTCCGAAGGCCAGGGGGGACCGGGAGGTGGATGCATGGCCCCTGCGGGCGTGGGGGCGGCTGGGGCGCTTGGGGATGGGGCGGGGGTGCCTGGGCAGGGATGCGGTGGGGGCACCTGGGCGGGCGGCTCCCATCACAAAGGCACACATGGTGCCCGCGTGCAGGAGCAAGAAGATCCCAATGTCATGGGACCTGTCCATTTTAGCGGAGTGCTCCCGCACCATGCCTGTGATGGACTGCTTCAGCCGCCTGAGCACTTCCACCTGCCTGCTGTGCTCCCGGCACTCCCACCTCTGCTCCAGGTGCACCTTGGCCTGGAGCTGCATGTCCCGCGACTCCGCCCGCTCCAGGGACTGCTCGATGGCCGCCTCCATCCGGTCCACGGCCGCTATCATCCTCTCCCCCTGTTCCACTGAGGTCCGGATGATCTCCTCCACCTGGAGACCCATGCCTTGTGCTCCCTCATGCGCTGTGCTGGGGGCACGGGCCCTGGAGACACTGGCTGATGGCGTTGCCCTGTAGGGTACAGGAAGGTGAGTCACCTGGAACCCCGGGAGTCCGCCCTCGGCCCTGGGATGGGACTGCGGCTCTGTGGCCCCCCCGGGCATGTCACCCGGCCCCTTCCCACCCCCTCCCCAAACCCCTCCCACCACCTCCAACTGTCCCGGGACCCCCTCTCTGTACCCTGGTGGGCCCTCCCACCCGGACCACGTGCCTCACCTGGTTCCTCCGCCTGCTGCCCGGGCTCCTCGGTGCCTGCCTGCTCACCCGCCTGGGTCTGGTGCCAGGGTGTTCTGTGCCCTGTGCGCGAAGAGCGGGGGTGGTTGGAGTAGGGGTGTGCGGTTGGGTGACCTGGGCCTGGGCCCCCATCCCACCTTGCTTGTGGGGGGCTGGGGCTGGCCCTGGACCATCCCACCCACCCTTAGCCCATGCCCCCATGGGCTCAGTCCCTCTCCCCTCCCGGTCACCCGCTTACCCTCAATGTCAGTCTCGGATCCTTCTGAGGCCGACCCCTCGGTGTGGGACTACTCCCCCATGGACCACTGGCTGAGGGTGATGAGGGTGCCGGCCTCAGATTCTACTTCTCCAGCCTGGGTGTGGGTGCTCTCTGGGCTGCTGTCTGGGGGGGGTGGTGGCCTGCAGGTGCCGGAGGTCCTGGGGCATTCCTCCTGGGGGTCTGGGGCCCTGGAGCTTGTGTCTACCAGGGGGGTGGCGAGGGGAGGGGGTACCTCAGCCCATTCCCTGCCCTGGACCACTGCGCTCCCCACAAGCTGTGGGGCGACTATTGACCCCTTCATGTGGAGAATGCGGTCCAGGGCATCATAGAAGGGGGCTGTCTGGGCTCTGTGTCCAGACCACCTATTGTTGTCCCTGATGGCCTTGTATCCCCTCTTCAACTCCTTGGCCTTGGAGCGGCACTGGGCCACGGTGCGATGGTGTCCCGCCGCCTCCATGTCCCCCACTATGTCCTGGTAGACATGCTCATTGCGCTGCTTGAGAGCGAGCTCCAGCTGGTACTCTAGGGTCCCCCCAGATCCGTGTGAAGTCCTGGGTCTCCTGCATCCCCCACTGGCCCCCTCTGTGGTAGGACTTCCTCCCTCATCTCCCCTGTGGGTCCACCTCCTCCGCCTCCTCCACCGCCTCCTCCTCCTCCCGGGCCGGGCCGGTGTCCTTCGGGGGCACGTCCACCTGGGCCCTTTTCCGTGTCTGTGGGACACAAAGGGTGCGTGTGTTGTGGTTGGGTGCGGTTCTGACCCCTCTCACGGGCTGCCCCCTTTCCCACCCTCCCTGCTGGGAGCCCTGGCTGACCCTCTTGGTGCCCCTGTTCTCCTCCCCTTGTTTCCCCGTACCCATTTCCGGGATGCCTCCTCCCCCGTTCTGGCTGATGTCCCCGGGGCGTCCTGTCTTGGCTGCTGCGGGTGTTGTCCCTCCACCTCCTCCATCCTCGGCACGACGCCCACCTCCCCCTCCTCTGCCTGCGCTTCCTCCACCACTGACCCTGCCTCCTCCTCCTCCACCCTCACTTTCTCTCCCACTGCTCTCTTCCGCCTCCCTCCTCGCTCCATCCCGCCATGCTTCCCTGCTGCATATTTCCCTTTAAATCTCCCTCCGGTGGCTGTATTGTTGCTGGTTGCCTGGCAGCAACGCTGTGTGCTTTGTCCCCGGCTGGGGATAATTTTCTTTGGTTCCGGCCGGTGATTGCCATCCAGATGTTACTTTTTGTTGTTTCCCGGTGGGGATCTCTTTGACCACGCTTCCGGAGATTGTCCGGTGGGGAGCCCCAGAAGCGTGGTTGAAATTGACCCCATGTGGGTATTGACCGTGGTGAACAGCTGGCGGCCGCCGAACAGACGTTCAGGGAGCTTTGGCCCCGCCGCGGGATTGAGTGTGGTTCACTGTGGTTGAGTGTGATCTCGTAACGTCTGAAAATACCCTTGGTTGATATAGTGCACTTGGATTTTCAGAAGGCCTTTGACAAGGTCCCCCACTACAGACTACTGACAAAACTGAGCAGCCATGGAATAAGTGGTAGAGTTCTGTTACGGAGTGGAAATTGGTTAAAACAGGAAACAAAGGGTAGAAATTAATGGTCAGTTTTCAAAATGGAAAGAAGTAAAAAGTGAGCGTGTGTGTGTGCAAGGGTCTGTACTAGATGTGAGCCACAGGCAGGGACCGTGTCTATTTCTATGTTCTGTATAGCACCAGGTCACACTACTGGCGCTATATAAGTGTTTATAATAATAATAATAATAATAAATTAATAATACTAGGACTGGTGGTGTTTAACCTGTTGTTCATTAATGATTTGGAAAAAGGGGTGAAGAGTGAAGTAGTCAAACTTGCAGATGACACAAAGTTATTCAAGATAGTTAAGACCAAGGAGGACTGTGGAGAGTTGTGAAGGGATCTAGCATGGTTAGAAAAACAGGCAACAAAATGGCAAATGAAATTCAGTGTTGGCAAGTAAAAAGTGATGCACCTAGGGAAAAATAACCCTAATCATATGTACACAATGCTGGGATCTAACTTGGGTGTCACTACACAGGAAAAAAGACCTTGGAGCCATTGTGGATAGATCATTGATGTCATCAGCTCAATGTGCAGCAGTGATCAAAAAGGCTAACTGCATGTTAGGCATAACTAAGAAAGGGATAGATTACAAAATGGAAAATATCATAATGCCACTATATAAATCTATGGTGTGACCACACCTGGAATAATGTGTCCAGTTCTGGTCGCCCCATCTCAAAAAAGATATAGCGGAACTGGAAAATGTGCAAAGAAGGGCAACGAGAATGATCCAGGGCATAGAGTGGCTTCTGATGTGGAAAAGCTCGATAAATTAGGGCTCTTTAGCTTGGAGAAGAGACAACTGAGAAGGGAGTTGGAACATGCTAGAAGTTTAGAAGATCATGAAAACAGGTAAATAGGGAGCTGCTATTTACCCTTTCTAAAAAACAATAGAACCAGGTGTCACCCCATGAAGTTAGCAGGGAGCAGATTTAAAACAAATAAAAGGAGTACTTTTTCACCCAACGTACAATAAAATTATGGAACTCATTGCTGGAAGATGTCAGAGACAGAATGATGGGTTAGATGGACCATTGGTCTGATCCAGTAAATGGCACTCCTTATGTTGCCACTGCACTGTTAACCCCTACATACCTACCTGTTTATCTGCTTTCTGCCAGATCCACATAAGGTGAGGACTCGCATCTAAAAGATTTACTAGTTTTTAACATCACTTTCAAGTACATCTTTGCTTTTCAGTATCCATGCTTTGCTGTGATATGAATCTTTATGAATGTTAAGGAATTAATTAGCTATGAGGAAAGAATGACGAAGTCCTGATGGGAATTTGAACTTCCATAAAGTTGCATTTAGTGCCTTCTCCTCCCTCCCAACTGTATATTATGAGAAAAGTTCAAACTATGAAAAATACATTAGGCTTCATAGCAATTCCCCCCCTCCCCCCTATTCTAAAATTAGCATTAAGACCTGGGTAGTAATTTATGTGCCCTGTGCAAAGCCATAGGAAATCTATGGTGCAGCTAGAGAGCTACTGACATCCCCTTCATCTTTCATGACACTCCTATTAGTGAGTAAATTGGTTAAGCTTTGATTTTTAATTGGCTAGAGGAATGGCGACTCCAGCTAATTGATTCAAGCCTGAGGTTTTATTTTAACTTCAAATCAGCTAGGATAGTTTTCTTTCTTTCTTTCTTTCTGCTGACTTTTCTCACTAGCATTCAGACTGGGATACAGCAGGAGAATCATCTCAATCAATCAAGGTGAAAGAGCATGCAAAAATTGTGTGTATTGTTTTCCATCCCCAAACAACGTCTGCTGCACAGACAGCTGTTTCCCTTATTCTGTCCCTGAAATGGAAAACAGAGAAATAATTGTGTAATTGATTGAGCTGGCGAAATGGGATCCTACTTGGAAAACACTTATGCATATGCTTAAAATTAAACATATGAATAAAAAAACAGACTGAAGTATAATAATAATTAATAATAACAACAATTAATAAGCATATGATTATGTGGATACTTTCAGGGTGCTTTCAGATGTCAAAAAAAGCTCCCACAAAATGGAACCAGTGGCAACCCAGCATGATGATAAGTCAGTGGTTCAGCAGTTCAATCATCCCCACAACCTGCTTGTCACCTCTCCACTAGCTTACCAGTCACCAGTTGCTTTCCCGACTTTGGGAAGCATCCTCAAATATTCTACTTTGAAGTGGTAAGCAAGCTATAACTGCCATTACTACTAATTAACCACAGATTTTTTTGTGTGAATTTACCATATGGTGCCTCCTTGGTAATTCTGAGGTATCACTCCTGAAAATACTAGAACTCAGCCATGTGTTTTCTATGTGGTAGCTATGTAGCTGTACCATGGATCAGATGTGTCTGTATGAATGCATGTGAACACGCTTCCATGGATATGTTGATTTGCCAATTGAAAAATATTTTAAAGTATCTTTTCATGGCTTCATGATTTCACTTGGTAAAGCCTATTACGAAGTCACAGGAAATCTGTGACGAACTGGAAAATATCTTCCATGGATTTACCAGGTAGTAGACATGTTCACATACTACAGAGTATACCTATGGTGAAGTGCCACAGCGTACTTTCCCACTTGAAAACATGATGGCCCTTTTCACACAGACACTCTAGCACTGATAAAATGGTGTTACATTTTATTATACGTGTTGCAGGGCAACCATAAAGTACACCTGCAGCCCTGCAACATGTATAACAAAGTGTAACGCCCATTTTATCCGTGCTAGAGTGTCTGTGTGAAAAGGGCTGATGTCTGAAAGCACACTAAGTATTGACAAGATTGGATTGTAAATCAGTGTCAGGAGGACCCCGCAGAATAGGAGTTAGGGGTGTGCACCAGGCCCCCATGTTGTTTTTGAATTTTGTTATCATTTTTGTTATTAAAAAGGTCATTTTTGTTATTGTTATAAACGACAATGTCATTTTCATTATCATTGTCATTATTGGTATCGATATCGTTTCAAATGAAGATTTTACTTTTGGTATTGTTATTGTTATTGATATCAATTCTGATAACATAATATATATATAATATGTATTATATTATATTATAACATAATATATATGATAAAACAGACTAGCCTGTATACCTATATAATATATAATCTCTCTCTATATATACACAACTAATATCTATCTTAATCTAAGGGAGACAGGGGAAGGGGAAAGGAAAACTATCTATTATCTAATCAGTTATCTATATAATTTCTAATCTAATCTATATGTCTATAATATCTAATCTATACTACCTATCTCTATATAATGTACAGGGGGGAGAAGGCAAAATGTAGGGTATGAGGAAGGAAAGGTATTGGTGCTATTATAATGAGGGCTAGGGAGGATTTTTTGTGTGCAAGCACCACAGTTCTGTAAACGCAACCTGACAAGCAGAGCTCTCACAGAATGGAGAGAAAAAACCTGGCCCTCCCATTATAAAGAGTTGCAGTACCTTCCCCCAGAGGGTCAATTGTCGTTTTCGTTATTGCAATAACAATTGGTTTTTTATTTTCTTTTATGCCTCCCTTTTATGTATTTTATATATTTTGTGTATGTTTTAAAATATTTTAATTTTTGTAAGCTGCCTTGGGCTGCCCAGGCAGGAGAGGAGGAATATAAATGGTGGAAATAAATAAATAAATATAAAAGGCAAGCCTGCAGTCATAGGAAGCTGGATGGGTTATTTGACATGTTCCCTTTTGTGCCATGTCTGGTTTTCTGTCTCCATATTCTGCTCGAGCCCTTGTATCCCAGCCCTGTCTGAAGCTGTTCTGAGTGTGTCCATGCCTTGTACAATGGGTTCTTACAAAAAGCAGTGATAAACTAAGAATCTTAATGTGAGTGTCAGTATGGCAGACCCAAGAATACTGTGGAAAAGCAGACATGAGGAAATAAACTGTGATATGCAACCCACACCCATACACACAGTCCTGTCCCCATCTCCCCGCCCCCAAAGTTTTCAAGCTGACCGTCCTCTGAGTAGTACAGAGAGGATAAAACATATGATGCCGTGCTACTGGAAGTATCACAACTTTCAGTGTTGAAAAACAAATTCCAGTACTGCCAAACCTAAGCAGTTTGCTAAAATGATGAGCTAGAACTCTAAAAATCACAAGATTTTCTTAAAAATCATGAGATTAAAATATATGTTGTGTTCTTTTTATTTAGCTTCTGAGCTTTTAGCATGCACTCAGGCCATGTTTTCCAGCTCTTCTCCACAATCACAACAGCTAAATATGTGTGTGTTCTTAGACTCAGTGTGGTTGCCATTTTGGTCCCATTTTGGCTTTGACTTTAATGGTGGAGGATTGCGCCTGAGAGAGAAAAGAGAAAATAGTTATGATTATATTTTGTACTGAACCAACTTCTGTTGAGATTGAGTCCTGGTGTAGAAGATGGAATGGGCCATCTCCTCTTTCCCCAGCCCTTTGTCGTACAAATTAAGCCAATAGGGGGTGAAATATATTACCCCCTTAAGCACACAGTGGCACTTACTATGGAATAGGCACAAATTCAGTCTGGATAAGGCCCCCATGCTTGTGATTGCGGCTGGTATGCTGCACAATATCTGTGAAACCTGGAGGGGAAGGGGGTGTCCTGGACTATCCTCTCCTGCCTTGTTTGGATGATCCGGTGTCCCTGTTAGGACGGCGCCACAGTGGCACAGAAAGGCGCATATCGCACCAGAATTGGGGCACCCTTTGTTGCCACATTGCCCGCATGCAGGGAGGACAATGAGTAGCCAACTGCTTCCCCATTACCCTCCATGGTCTGCACCCATGTGTACATATGTTCACTGTAAATAGACACAATGGTTAATGGGCATGTGTGTGTTGTTTCCTTGTCAGATACCCTATTGGGCCTATGATGGCCATTCTTTGGTACGGCCATTAAGAGGACTGTCCTTGCATTTTGGACTGGAATCCCATGGAGGGGAGCCCTGTCCCCACTGTCTGATCGTTTTCTTACTGGGGGAGGACAAAGGGATTGGGTTTCACACCTTGTGGCCCATACTTTCCCCTCCTGGCCATGATCCCTGAGCCTACCGTTCAACCGGGTGGCCAGTTCCACCTTGGGTGGCACACCTCTGTGGGTGAATTAACATGATGCACGTGGCGACAAGAGGGATTCCAAAAATGTTACGGTGGCCACGATCTCCCCATCCACACATAGGACCCGATCCACCTCACCATGGACTGGCAGTGTGCGCCAGGCCAACCCAGAGGATGAGATAGGGGTGGAAATGGAGCTGGTGCTCACCTGCAGGGGTAACTGTCATCTGTCTCTCTCTCTGAGGCTCTGCAGCTGCTTTCTAGGGCACCATACCCCATCCCTCCCTGGGGTCCCGCTGGCTTACCTGGCTGTCAGAGGGGACCATGGCTGTGGCCCGCCTGGTTCTTCAGGTGGCGGTGGTGGAGGCAGCTGTGCTGGTGCTCATCTGTCAAGGGACATGGTAATCTCAGCTCTCATGTTGCTCCCCCTCCACGGCTTCTTGGGGAAGCATCCCCTACTCCTGTTAGGAGTGCCATATCCTTACCTGGCTGTCACTGTGTTCGTCCATGCTGCCGGCTCTTTTCTTTTTCGGGGTTGGGGCCATGGGTGGTATGGGAGTGAGCTAGGGTTGCCACCTGTGGTAGTTTTTTACCTGGCAATTCCATAGCCCAAAATGGAAGTGTCAGGGAAAAAAAGACCAAAAGTGCTCCTCTCCCCCCCCCGCCCATGCTGCTTAAGCAGGTGAGGAGGCAAAGGCAATTCTGGTGTAGGTATCTCCCCAACATCCTCCACAGTAAAAACTGATACAGAGAACTGATTTAGTTTCTCAGCAATGGCCTTGTCATATTTGAGCACCCTCTTTATTCCCTGATCATCTAGCAGACCAACTGCCTGTCTAGCAGGTTTCCTGTCTCTGAGGTACTGGACAAAATATTCAGTATTGGATTTTGCATCCTTAGCAATAGGAATGAGACTCTGGGCAAAATTTCTTTTTGGGTTAATTTAGGTTTCAGTTTTCATGAATTTTGGGGTTTTTTCGGTTTCGGTACTATTGGATCTTTTGCATTGACTTTTGTACCGGATTTTTAACATTGCGTTTTTTTCAATGGGGACAAACTGCAATGTTAAAAATCCGGTACAAAAATCAATGCAAAAAATTTGATAGTACCGAAACTGAAAATCCCCAGAAATTTTGGATTAATCTAAAATGGCCATTTTCGGGTACTTTCGGTTTTATCTGAAACTGAAATTCCCATCCCTACTTAGCAAGTTGTTCCTCAAATTCTCTCTTGGCTTGTCTTATAATGGTTTTACACTTTCTCTGCCAATGTCTTTTCTCATTCTTATTTACCTCATTTGGAATACTTTTTCATTTTTTGAAAGACAACTTTTTGGCTCTGATAACTTCTTTAATGTTACTATTCAGCCATGCAGGCATTTGTTTGGTTCAATAAAGGAAAAGAAGATGAGTCTGGATTAGAGCTACAAACGGGCACCCAAAACTTTGGGTATTCCGGATGAACCTGGGGTGCCCAAAGTGGCCTGGCCACGTTAGGACATCATTGATGACTGAATGGGACCAACAGGCTGCTCGATCGTGCTGGCGGGCCTTTGAAAGTGACAAGCCTCAGCCGAGACTACTGGGCTCTGCAGAGGCCCAGGTCGGATTGTCAGCTGAGAGGTGCTCGGAGTTGGGGGAAAGCTGGCCTTTGAAACTGACAGGCCCCTGCTAGGGCTGCAGTAACCCGGGCCAGAGCCCATCACTTTCAAACGTTATTTCTCCCACTACAGCACCTCTCAGCTGAAGCTTGTCATTGAACCTGACAAGCCCCAGCTGGGACTGCTGGGCTTGTTTGTTTCTCTGGGTAATGCTTGCATTTTTGGGCATCGGGCACCTGATTGGTCTTTGGGTAGTCTATTGGGTGCTCAGTGGGGTGCCCATAATGCAGGCATTACCCAGGTGTACTATTCTAAAAGAGAATGTTAAAAGTAAAAGCACTTATTTTTAGAAAAGGTTAGTACCTTTGAATGCAATAGAAGTTAAGCTACAAAAAATACTTAACATTGTTTCTGGCCGTATATGGTTCCTCCAGGAAACCTTTTGTGTGTAGAGCTTAGCCATGTCAGTTTCTTTCCCCCATCCCACTCCTAGCTGTAAGGAAAGCTAACTGAAAAGTTCCTTGTTTCTAGTGAAAGCACTCACCCTCCTCTCTAGAGCTGTGAATCACTGGAGGACACTCACACTTACGCCAGTATTAATCAGAACCCGTGTGTTGTTGCCGTAGCTTTATTTAGCTCTGGGAGGCTATTTTGAAAAGGCAGATGCTGTAATTGCTAAGTGGAATCTAATTTAGGAGCCCATGTACTCTGCACCTTCCTAGAATGTGAAGGGGTCAGCAAACTGGGAAGATGAGAATCAGGGAAGATGAGAAACTCTATCAGAAACTGCTTATGCTGCTTGCTTCCAAGAGGCATAGGTGAGGCTAGCTGGCTATGAGTAATAAGGCCTGCATCACACAAAACACCGAGGGCCTTTTCACACGGGTGCGCCCCCCCCCCCCGCCCCCTGCCCCAGGACAGCTGAACCATCATCAGCATGTCTGTAACTTGTGCTGCAGTTTCCTGCCCCAGACTCCTTCCCCTGCTACTTCTGCCAGCCAGCACTAAGCAGGTGTGCTAAGCCAGTACTAATGGGGGCCCCTGTGGGAAGGCCCCACACTCACCCAAGTACTGGCTAAACACTAAGGGAGTCTAGGGCAGGCAGCCGCGGTGCGACAGACACACTGCTGATGATTCAGATGCCCTGGGACATGGTTAGTTAGCGCCCCTCATGTAAATGCACTTGTGGCCACCACCACATTGACCATAGGCTAGTTACAGCTCTGAATAACTAATTTAGTATGAGATGGGCCCAGGCTCCCCATTCACACTGTGAAACAACCCAACAATGGTAATGTGGCCCAAGGTCTATAGTTTGAAACTCCACCCACTGAATGCAGTTAGCCAGACCAATACAATTTTTGTATTTGTGGATCTAATTCAAGTATTTGTTTCCTTTAGCAAATACTCAAATTCATATTTACACCCTCTGAGAATGATGACTTCACCTAGTTTTATTTCAGCAAGGAGATTTAAAATTGATGTAAGCTAATAATTAGGCTAGTTACAGCTCTGAAAAACAAATTCAGTAGAAATTTTCAAGTAGCAATTTTCCAAATATCTGTAAGCCCCGCCTCCCACTGGTGGCTTCAGTCTCGGTGGAAAACCCCACAGCAGCTCCCCAGGAGCCCCCGCCCCAGTGGGACGCTTCCCAAATGCCGTCTCCCAGGGCAACCAGCCCCATTGCGGAGCCCACAGCCACGCCCCCAGCGTCCACACACAATATGGGCTTCCCCCCGCCCCTGTTTGGGCACGTACAGGGGTGGGGCCTTCAGGTTAAAACCTAGCACTGGCTTCAGTGCGGTGCTGGCGATCACAGAGAAACCGGACCCTTTTGAGAAAAGCTAAGGGCTGCGCTATTGTTGTTGTATTTTGGAAGACTGAGTGAGTGTACGTTTGACCTTCTAGAGCCCCGTGTGTCTGTTTTCTCCTACAATTTTCCCCATGTCTGAGTGTGGGAGCGGATTGAGAGTGTCAGGCTAGTGTGTGTTGTCCTACCCCCTCCCACTCCCGAGTTCTGTCCCCACCTTGCTGAGTGGCCCTTTCCCCCTGTCCTCTCCCTGTCCCCTTCCTACTCTTCACATGTGTCCACGCACTACCCTTGCCCCCTTCTCGCCCTAGAGAATTTGAGACAAGTGCACGTGTGGGGCAAGGCTTTGGCTTCCCTGTGCCGCTTGTTGCCCAATGATTTATTTATTATTATTATTTTTATTTTTTTTTATTTAGCAAATTTATACCCCGCCCCCTCCTGCAACGCAGCTCGGGGCGGCTTCCAACAATCACAATAAAACATTTAAAATTCATTTAAAAATATTAAATATAAAATATACCATATAAAACAGGGCTAGAAAAATAATAAATAAATGGGTGGGGGACTAAAATCATCCCTCCCCACCCTCCCTCCCAAAGGCCTGGGCAAACAGCCAGGTCTTACAGTTCCGCCGAAATGTTAAAAGGCTTGGGGCCAGGCGAGCTTCCTCCGGAAGGGAGTTTCACAGCCGCGGTCCTACCACCGAGAATGCTCGCTCCATCGTGGCCCCCCGTTTGACACGGGGGACCTCCAGGAGGGCACCCCCGGCCGACCGCAGGAGCCGCTCCGGGGCGCGAAGGGCGAGGCGGTCCCTAAGGTATGAGGGGCCAAGACCGTATAGGGCTTTATAGATCATCACTAGGACCTTGAACTTGGCCCGGCACACTATCGGCAGCCAGTGCAGAGCTCGGAGCACCGGTGTAATGTGCTCCCGGCGACCCGTCCCCGTCAGAAGACGAGCCGCCGCATTCTGCACCAGCTGCAGCCTCCGGGCCAAGAACAGGGGAAGCCCCACATAGAGCGTGTTGCAGTAGTCGAGCCTTGAGGTGACAAAGGCATGGATGAGGGAGGCCAGGTCCGGGCCAGAGACATACAGATGCAGCCTACGTACAAGATAAAGCTGGCGGAAGGCAGCCTTAGCGACTGCCTCCACCTGCCGTTCCAGATGCAGGTCTGCGTCCAATATGACCCCCAGACTCCGGACCTGCTGAGCTACAGGAGGGCAAACCCCCCCCAACTAGGGGGGCCACCACCCCCTTCACCCTCCCCACCACCATCACCTCCGTCTTATCTGGGTATGATGATAGAGGCCTGATCTCTTGGAGATCCATAAGGCCACAATTCTATCCTGACGGGCATTTAAACTCCGTTGCACCACCCCCGAGCCAGGGATGAGCCTCAGTGGTGAGTGGATACCACTTTGTGTGTCAGAAACTCCTACCCCGGTGACAATATCATAATAGGACAGATTGTCCTGCTGTAAGCCTTGGGTGATTCAAACACACAGGTCTTCCTCCAGCTCTGTCTTTTTCTTTACACTGCCCCCCCCCCTTACACCTCATTCCTCTCATTTCTCAAGCGCCTTTAGAATGGTCTCTGGCCTTGGTTCTTGGCTGCCAATCCGGCTCCAAGGAAGCCTCCCAACTGCAGATCATCTCAGGTCTCACTTGACTGGGACAATTCAGTCTAGGCTCCTCCAAGTCTTGCTGCCTTCTACCATAGACCATCTCAAAGCAAGTTTCCTCCGAAGTCCTACCTTTTCATTGGTGATCTTTCTATAAAAACCTGAGCAAAGAACTCAGTAATTTCTTCCACTTGGCTAATGAGGGCATTTTCCCATGGGGCAATATGCTCAGCATTTGCCTCTGGGAAAAACCCTGGGAGGCAACTGCTGCGCAGCTTGTGTCTCATGGGAAAACAAAGCCACGCAACTTTGCCTCCCATCATGTGGGGATGCAGCGCTGGAAAATCAACCTCTGTATCCTCTGCATGATCAGAGGTAAATCTGCATTGCTTTGTTTTCCCATGAGACACAAGCTGCGCAGCAGTTGCCTCCCGGGTTTTCTCCAGAGGCGAATGCTGCGCATATTGCCCCGTGGGAATGCAGTTTTAGCCACAGGTGCTTGGGGGCTAATGAGCCTTCCCAATGCTTAATCCAGGGAAACTGGGACTCTGTGTGAAATGGTGGTGTGGGCCCCTCCTAACATGGCCACGCACTGACTCACTCATCAGAAAAGTGGAAATGTTACTGTAATTCATTCAGTTGAATGAATGAGGTTAGGGTGGGTGGGTATGGGTTGTTTTGTTTTGGGATTTTTGGTTGTTTTAATTGTTATGTATTTGAATATGTTTTTAAAATGTTGTTAGCCACCCCGACATGCCTGTGGCAGGAGAGGGTGGCATATAAATTTTAATACAAAATAAAATAAATAAATAAGATAAACATAATACTTCTGCATGTTACCCATATGTTGTTATGTCTGGTTTACTCATGGACCCCGTATATTGGGGCCCCCTTCCTGAATCACCATGGGCCCTTTATAGACCAGTGCTCCCTGCATTTGAGGCTCTGTAGGTCCTTATTTTATATACCAGAGTTTCTGACACTCATATTGTCATTTCAAGTTGATTCGTGGACCCCATGTATTGGGCGTCCTATAGGGACTGGTAACACATGGAGCCCTGTGCAGTCACACAGTCTGCACTTGCCTGGATCTAGTCCTGGCTCTTCTCCAAAGGGCCACAGCTACACCACTTATGGTGGCACAGTTCATAGAGCGGTGCAGAAGGGACTGGTTTCATTTTTGTGTTGACTTTGTTTTCATTATTACATGCATTTCCCATGCTTTTCAATAGGCATCCCTTGCATTTGTTTAAACAGTGGTTTGAATTTGACTTTCTGACACTTTCCCATCCCCAAACTGTGGCTGTTAACTGTTTAGTAGGGTGACCAGGTGAGCAGCGCCCGGGAGCTGCCTGCCTTTGCAGGGCTTTGGATCTGCAACCACACTGGGCTGCTTGCCCCTCCTTCTGCCCAGCCTGAGTTCAGCCCTTCCATTGGAAAGAGAGCCCTCAGCTGCCACCCTCTGCCAGCTGCTGAGGCTTATTTAAGAGAGATGGGGAAGAAGAAGAGTCGCTTACAGAATTACCAGAGAAAGGGGATGATTGGAAGCCCCTGTGCAGCCAGCTCCTGTGTGATGCTCACCTGACTCTTAAATAAGTCTGCTCCCTTAGCTCAGCAGCTGGCAGGGAGCCAGGCGAGCAGTGCCCAGGAGCTGCCTTCATGGGGCTTCGGATTGACCCCTTTCTCTGGTAATTCTAGTAAGCTGCCATTCTTCTTTCCCTCTTAGACTAGAGGGGCCAATCTGGAGTCGCCTAGTTATGAGGCCTTTCCCCAGTGCCCTTCCCAGCCCCCCTAACTGGCTAGTGTCAAGTTGCTGGCAACATTGACAAAAAGACCTGTGTCTGTCACGGTGCTCCCAATGTCAACAGGCCAGCAGGGATGTCAATCTTCCATGTCTCCTACCTTCTCTCCCCGCTCCCCTCTGTCTTCCTCAGAGAGTTGCCATATGCTGTTTAACTGCTTTGTTGTCAGTTTCAGTCTCATAGCAGGCTGCTAGAGACTGTTTTGGAGGCAAATGAAAAAGGAGAATTGGTTACCTACCTTTGTGAATTCCTTTCTCTCTTACTCTCCTGATCCTCCTCCGCTGGGTAGCTCTGCTGCTGGCCGATAGGTGGCAGATGTCTGTAAACTTGATTTGCGCATGCGTCAGGAGCTACCCGGGACTCTTCAGTTTGTAACATAGCCGAGTGGCCCTGTAAGGTAGTCTTATCTAAAAACAGAACTAAAGCAACAATTAAGGAAAAATAACCACAGGTATGGCTGCAACTAGCATGACCACTTGAACTAGGGAGCGAAGTGACCCTCAACACAAAGAATTAGGCTGAAAAACGGTTTTGCTGTCTGGCAGGGAGGGCCGGAGGAGGATCAGGAGAGTAAGAGAGAAAGGAATTCACAAAGGTAGGTAACCAATTCTCCTTTCTCCTCTTACCTCCTTCTCCTCCTCCGCTGGGATGTACCAGAACCAGATCCCTCCTTCTACGGGTGGGAGCCGACAGCACTGGGAGCCTCCAGTACCACCTGCAATACCCGCCTGCCGAAAGCAGCCTCAGCTGACTGAAAGACATTGACCTTATAATGTCTGATGAAGGTGTGAATGGAAGCCCAAGTAGCGGCCCTACAAATCTCTTCATACGACGCTTGTGCCTTGAAGCCATAAGAAGTGGCCGCACTGCGGACCGAGTGGGCCCAGATTTGCAGGGGGGGAATCTTCCCGCCCGCCCTATAGGCTTCGATGATGGCTTGTTTGACCCACTTGGACAGCAAGGTTTTGGAGGCCTTGAGTCCCTGTCTCTTATACACATCTAGATGTGTATAAGAGACAGATGATGGCTTGTTTGACCCACTTGGACAGCAAGGTTTTGGAGGCCTTGAGGTCCTGGAGGCCCGGGCGAATGTTAAGGAAGAGGTCCGTGGATCTGCGGAAGGACCATGTCCTAGCTAAATAAATTTTGAGGGCTCGATGAACATCCAATTTATGCCACTCTTTTTCTCTGGGGTGGATTGGGTTGGGGAAGAAGGAGGGAAGCACTAACTCTTGGGCTCTGTGAAAATAGGAATTGACCTTCAGAATGAAGGCGGGGTCCAATCTGAGAGTGACAGAATCAGGGCGGAAGATACAAAAGTTGTCCTCCATGGACAGTGCACTCAGCTCCGACACACGTTGAGCTGATGTGACCGCCACGAGAAATACAGTCTTGAGTGTGAGCAGATAAAGCGAAACATGCTTGAGAGGCTCAAAAGGAGGTTTCGTCAGGGCCTCAAGTACCAGGTTTAAATTCCAAGAGGGAACCCTGTGGATGACTGGGGGGGAAAGCAGCCTAGCTGCCTTAATGAATCTCTTGACATGCGGGTGAGAAGAGATAGCCCTACCAGTAGTAGTTCTGAGGACAGAGTCTAGAGCTGCTGCCTGTCTAGCAAGAGTGTTGGCTTTGAGCCCTTTTTCTAGCCCTTGTTGGAGAAAGTCCAAAACTTGGGGAATTCCAGCCTGTCTAGGGTCTAAGCTTTTCAGTTTGAACCAAGAGGTGAAAGTTTTCCAAGTATGCTGGTAGGAGCGTCTAGTTGCTGGTTTCCTAGAGTTCTGCAGAGTGTTGAGTACAGAGTCCGAATACCCCTTTCTCTTCAGTGCTGAACGTTCAATAACCAGACTGTTAGCTGAAGTGTCCGGATGTCCGGACAGAGGATCGGTCCTTGATGTAGAAGGTCCATCCATATGGGGAGCTTCCTAAAACGGCCCTGGCTGAGATGTATGAGTTCTGAGAACCATGGTTTCTGGGGCCACCAGGGTGAGATCAGTAGTAGATTGGCTCGCTCCAAGCTGACTATGGTGCGTGCGATCAGGGGGAACAGAGGAAACGCGTAGAGCAGTCCCTTGGGCCATGGTTGATTCAGGGCATTGATTGCCTCTGCATCCCTGCATGGCTCCCTCGCCATGAAACGGGGAAGTTGAGAGTTGGCACTGGTTAAACAGGTCCATGACCGGGAGGCTGAACCATCCCACTATTCTCTGGAAGATGGCCCTGTTGAGTGACCATTTGTGAGGTTTCAGCACCTGGCGACTTAGCCAGTCTGCTGTCGTGTTGTCCTGTCCCCTGATGTGAAGCGCTTTCAGAGACATCACATGGGATTGGGCCCACTTGAAGAGGCGGTTTGCTTCCTGTTGAAGTGGACGAGACCGGGACCCCCCTTGGTGGTTCACATAGGCTCTCGCCGTGATGTTGTCAATGTAAATCAGCAGATGGAGCTCGGTCTCGGACGGAAATAGTTGCTGGAGGGTGAGGCGAATGGCTCTCATCTCTAAGAAGTTGATTTGTTGATGTGCCTCCCGTCCTGACCACATCCCTTGTACCAAACGAGTCGACGTGTGAACACCCCATCCTGTCTGGCTGGCGTCCGTCGTGATTATTTCCCTTTTGGGTTCTGTGAGGGGGACCCCTTGAGAGAATTGTGTGGGGTCTAACCACCAGGACATGGAGTTCTTGAGGTGCTCGGGAATGAGAACCTTGGGATTTCGCCCACCAGTGAGATCTCGCTGAAAAGGAGCTAGTAGCCTCTGCAAGGGACGGAGATGGAACCTGCCCCATGTCACTTGGGCTGTACAAGAGACCAATAGGCCGAGAAGGGATGCTAGAGTCTTGAGTCTCACATGGTGAGATGACCTGAGGAGCAACACCAGCGTCCGAATTCATTGCACTCTGTCTGGGGGAACGAACACAAGGTCGCAGCTGGTATCTATGATGGTGCCCAGGTGTTGCAATCTCCTTGTAGGGATGAGGTGGCTCTTTTCCCTGTTGACTAGAAAACCGTGTTGTTCCAAGTACAGGATCGTTCGTTTGAAGTCCAGTAAGGTCTTCTCCGGGGAATGGGCCCTGATCAATAGATTGTCCAGATAAGGGTGGACATGAATGCCCTCCATCCGTAAGTTGGCTACCAGAGGGATTAGAATCTTTGTAAAGGTCCTGGGAGCCGAGGACAGACCGAACGGCAGGGCCCTGAATTGCCAATGGTGGTTGTTGTATGTAAAGCGGAGCCATTTCCTGTGAGAGTTCTTGATTGGGATGTGGAGGTATGCATCCTGTAAATCCAGGGACACCATCCAGTCGTTCCTGTGGATGTTGCGGAAGATGGACGACACTGTCTCCATCTTGAATCTCTTTTTCGTGACATGTTGATTTAGGGCCTTCAGGTCCAGAACCGCCCTCCATTTGCCCATCTTCTTCACGAGAAGAAAGAGGATGGAGTAAAGGCCTGTTCGTTGCTGGTCAGTTGGAACTTTTTCTATGGCTTTGATGTCCAAAAGCCTCTTGATCTCTGATTGCATTGCTTGATGTTTTACAACGTCTCGAGATGTTGGAGAGATCAGGAACCTGCTTGGAGGGGTGCTGTCAAGTTCGATGGCATAACCCCGTCTGACGCATGACAGGACCCAGGCGTCCGAGATGGAGTGAGCCCACTCGTCTAAGAACCTTTGGATCCTGCCCCCAACCTGGGAGTCGGAATAGTCAGGAGTCCTGCCTTGGTTGATTGGCAGGAGGTCCCCTGGATCTGCGTTTGTCATATCGACCTGATCGAAGTCCTCTGCCCCTGAAGGGGAAGCTAGGGGTGTAGCCTCTGTGAGTAGGATGTTGAAATCTTCGGGACGGTGCTGCAAAGCCCCTGAAACGAAAAGACTGAGGTCTAGAGGAACCTTGCCTAGCAGCTATTTGTTGCAAGGTTTTTGTCTTATCCTTGCTGGAGGCTTCCTCCAGTACCTTCTCTAGGCATACGCCAAAAAGTTTGGACGGGGAAGCAGTCAGTAAATTTTTAGCGGTGACATCCCCATCCCAGGAGCGTAGCCACACCCTGCGGTGGGCAGCAATGTTGTTTGCCACCGATCTTGCGGACCAAGAGAGATTATCCGTGGTAGCATCTGCTAGAAAGGCAGCTGCCATGCAAACCCTGGAGTTTAACCTTTGGGACTTACTCTCTGAAATCTCTGGGTCCTGTAAGTCCTTGAGCCAGGATAGCATAGCTCTGGATACATAAGATGAAGTGATCCCTACTCTGAGGGCAGCTGACGCAGCCTCAGATGCCTTTTTAAGAGCTGCATCAATGGTCCTGTCTGTATTATCCTGTGGGTGGCAGTCCCCCTCGGTGGGGAAAACAGTATGCCTAGCTAGGGAGGCAGCCCCTGCGACTACCTTAGGGGGCCTGAACAGGGGGGCCTTCCTTCTGGAGAAGGAGTAAAGGGTATCTTCAGTTTTGTTCATTTTGAACCACTTGTCTGGGTGTTTCCACTCCTCTAGCACAAGCTTTTCGAAGGCCTTGTCTAGGGGAACACCCTGGTCCTTGCCGTGAACAGAAGGAATATACTGACGGGTTTCTTCCTCCTGTGAGTCAGAGGAATCTTGTTTTGAGGATTTTTCCTGCAACTTTAGTGTTTTAACAACTTGAGTAATGAGCTCATTTTTATATTGAATGGGGAATTGTCTTTCCGCCTCTTTGGAGTCAGGGGCTTGCTCAATCCATTCCCCTTCCTCTAATTCAGAGAGAACATGGTCAGAGTCAGAGGAGATGTCAGCCTCACCGAGGTTTTGACTAGAGGGAGCCATAATGATGTCAGACTGATGTCCCTCCTGATCACTCTCTGCAGAGGAGTGAACAATCAGTGAACCCAGGGGGTCCTCTGGTGGTTTGGATTTCTTTCTGGAGCACCCGAAGTGCCTGCCCTGGATTTATTAGAGGCTTTTCTCTTGCCTTTTGGTTTTGCCAATTTTCCTAGGGTAGCCAGGATCTCACCCACTGATTTTTCTAGGGAGTCTAGGCGTACCTGGGTGTCCAGAACAGGAACTGGGGCTGGAGCAGAGGAGTCCCCGGGGAGGGGTTGTCCAGAACTCATGGCTAGAGCCTGCCAAGAGAACAAGAAGGGCTTTGAACCAGGGATTCAGGGGTTAAATAGAGCTGGGTCGGAGGACAGGCTTGTCTCCTCCCAGTCTAGCTATTGCACGTGGAAGCTGTTGCTGGGGAGAAAGAAGGGTTGCAGGCTGCTGCCTGAGCCCATCAGGGGGCACCTCTACGTGTAAACAAATAGCTGAGGAGTACTCTGAGGCCCAGGGGGACTGTCCCCGAGTATCCTGCATAGGGACTGTAGTGCCCTTAATGATTATGGCCACCTGGAGCTCACAGGCACGGCAGCGCCATCCCGGAGCTCCAAAAACAGTCTCCCCAGAGGGGTTTAGCCCTCACAGGCTTATTTACATAGATTTAGCTCACAGGCGCGGCCGCGCTGCCCTGGAGCTATCTGAAAAAGGTAGGTCTGAAATTAAGGCTCGCCTATATCATGTACCCAGCTCACAGGCGCGGCGCGCTGCCCCGGAGCGGTGTATGGGTGCGGAGCCTCGGGGCAAAGCCGCCGTTCCGTTCACTTCCACTTTTTTTTTTTTATGCTCTTTATCCGGGAAGGGGGAGAACTTTCCTGAGACTGGCACCTACCCCGAAATGCTAACAGAATGGCTTAAATTCGCAGGAGAACATGGAGCTGCTGCGACGAGTGTCCTACCGGCCGAGGCAGATGAATGAAACTGAAGAGTCCCGGGTAGCTCCTGACGCATGCGCAAATCAAGTTTACAGACATCTGCCACCTATCGGCCAGCAGCAGAGCTACCCAGCGGAGGAGGAGAAGGAGGTAAGAGGAGAATGAAATTTCAACTGCATTTTCATTTGTGTTTAACTTTGTTTTCATTTGACTTCGTAGCTAAAACAAAATGAGGCGCTCATTTAGTTATGAAGTCAAATGAAAACTAATTGCACCCCTCGAGTGGCTCATCAAATCAAGTCCTCAACCTGAAAAGACTTAGGGTGCTCTTATTACAAAACCAAATTTCCCAGTAGAAATTTCCCATGTGAACTTCACACATCTCCCCAGCAATTCAAATGTTCAACATTTTTTGACAAAAAGTTAATTTGAGCTCCATTAGGAAGGAACCATTAGGAAGAAAGGTTAACTGCCATAATGTTGAAGGCAGGCTAGCAACAGACAGCGCGCACCAGGGCAAACTCTATTTGACTTTGTGCAGGTTAACTAGTGTAAGGGTAATTTCAGATGTGACAGGCCCGGAGGCCCGCCACGCTGAACCACAGACCGGCATCCATTTCGGATCCTGGTCAGGAATCAGGCCGTCCGTCCTTTAGACATGCTGGCCTGATTCTGGAGGGGGATTGGGGAGGGGGAGGGGCTGTGTGGTGCCACGCCCCCAGGAGTTGGGTGGGCACAGCGGCCAATCCAGCCGCTGCGGCCAATCCTGCATCGCGGCCTGGGCCACGATCTGGGATGGGCCAACATAACTGACGTTACTCTTGGCCAATCCTGGATCGTGGTTCAGCTAACCATGATTCTGGACCTCTGGGTGGCCGGAGGTCCAGAATCGTGGTCATTGTGATTCCCACTGGAGGTTTACTGTGGTGAACATCTGGCGGAACACACAACAGACGTTACAGGACAAACGGCCACCACAGGTGATTCACTGTGGTTGACCGTGGTCTCATAATGTCTGAAATTACCCAAAGTTGCATTTAAACTTGAGTAGTGGTACAATGTCAAAAAGTAAGACAACTAAACAAAACCAAAGCTCAGCCCTCACACCAGAAGTGAAACTGCAAAGCTCTCTGAAGGCATCTGAACTCTCTGCTCAATTATATCTTAAATACTCAGGGGCGAATGTCCCTGTTTGTCCAATGGTAGCTATGCTCTTGTAAATGCTTTAGAACCAAATGGCTTTCTATAAGGGGTATGGAGTATGGGCAGTTGGGACATAGGCAGACATCTGGTTTGGGGAGTGGAGTAAGGATCAGGGCCAGGCTAGGATTATGGATTAGGATGGAATGGGAGCAAGGCTGGAAGGCAGGGCAGAAAGGTTGGCCCTGAGATCAGGGGCAAAGCTGGGAAACTAGGGCTAGGGGCAAGAACAAGGCTGGGGAAACAAGGGCAAGGTTGAGGAGCAGGAAACAGATCATTGCTCCACCCAGCTTCCTGAAGTTGCTGGGCAGCCAAATATCCCTCCAAAGAAGGGCCAATGAGGGTGGGGAGGGTGGCCAAGCCAGCACAGGGAAGGCCTACATTGGAGCATCAGAGCTCAAACCAAGGACTGACAGTAGCGTTGTTGAGCTGGCCATGGCACTGGAATCTCTGGGTTGCCCAGTCTAGGTCCTGGTATCTTTTTTCCTGACCCTGCTGCTCTTTCTGCCACCAGGAAAATAGAGATTTATGTGTGCGCTCTCTCAGCTTAATCCTGCTTATTCCTTTTGTCTTAGGGTTCATTCAGATGAGCACAGTCTTAGCATTACCTCAGAGCATTCACATAACACTGCAGTTATGTGAATAACTCCCTACAGCTGTCCTGGAAGTGCTTCATCTGAGCATGCTTACTCCAGGTCAAGTGCTGCCTGTCTTTCCCATGATTCAGACAGTGGGTGAAAACAAACATGCACGTAACTCCACTTTAACACCATTTAAATATTTCTTATTCATGTTGCAGGGCTGTATTGGTGCCCTAGGCAGCCCTGTAACATGCATAAGAAATGTTAAAGTGGTGTTAAAGTGGACTTAAGGTGTGTGTCTGTTTTCACACAGAGGCACATTGCCTTGGAAAGGTTTTTCCCTGAAAGTGCTTATGTGTCATGTGAATGCCCTGGAAGAAGTCATGGGGTAACCCCAAGCCTATCTCTGGGCTATGGTTCTGATGCAGACTGAAGACTGTATGCATCTTTCCATCCTGGTGTTTTTCTGCATGGTAAAGCCAGAGAGGAGAGAATTGTGTTTTCGAAGCTTGTTTAATAACCATTCCTTAAGACAGTATTCCAGAAATAATTAACTGTTAAATTCAAGCCTTTTGTGCTGTCAGCTACTCCATCACTGCAAGATAATGCACGCTCAACAACTCTGTTTAGCACCTACTGTCAAACCCTAAATGACTGCTCCTAACTGGCAACTGCCAAAACCTGGAATGCTGGAATCTTCTTTAGAGCACCCATTTTAAAAAATGATACCATCACCACAGAGTGGATATTCAAATTTGCAGTTACAAAATAAGGCAATTATTTTTTTCCAGTGTTTGTGCTTTCTTTTACTTTAGTGTGAGGCAAAATATCTAAACAGAAACAAGGACTTAAAGGGGACTTTTTAATATGCTTTTATTGAGCAGCAATTTATAAGCTCATGACACATTATGAAAAGCACTTAAAAAAACAAATCAAACTTCTGAAGACTTGAATGCTGCAACTTCAGAGAACAGATATGGGTAGCTCAAAACCAGGCTGGACATTTTTCTCACAGTCCTGGGCCTCTTTTGGGTGGTAATACAAAAAACAGGTGCAAAAAGGCAGGAAATGTTTTGGCCCCAGAGACCACAATTCTCAAACTCCTTACTCCAGAGTAGTGTCACTGCACTCAATGGTACTTCTCCAGAGTAAGTGGTTTGAGGACTACAGCCTAAGTGAGGACCCTTAATATGGGTTACTTAATATGGTAATAGCCTGAATTAAATCTGCCACTGGAGTGCCTTGAAGATGCTTCCAGATGATTATAAGCCTTTTATTTATTTTCATTAAGTCTTTCAAAAATGGTTTTCTTTTTCTTTACTGTTAGTAAATGAGACAGTATTTGCAGCTCTCTCAGCAATTATATTGTACTGCTACACCTATTAGAGTTGAGGTTGTCAGATCAAAGTTTAAAAAGTAAAGGACACTGCAGAGCTGGAGGGAATGCCCATTTTGTGCCATGGAGCTGTAGAGTTCAGAATAAAATTGTAAATATGGGGTGTCCATTATGTTCTATAGAACTGTAGGTCTCTGAAATAAAGGATGCTTCCTTACCCATGATGAGTTTAAAGAAAATATAGAAGCGCACGTGCTTTTAATTTGTCTGCAGGCTTGGGACCCCTGAGAATGTGCTGTAATCGTACTTCCAATCTTTTTTCTGCAACAATGAGGCTAGTAACTTTAGAAAGAAAAGGTGAGATTCTCACAGTTTTATTGAAAGTCATGCAAATTTAGTTTTCATGACCCCCACCCCCTTATCCCAAATCATGAAACTCAATAAAATTATGAGAATTGGCAGGCCTACTCCAGCTCTTGCAGGCATGGAAGTGTCTTGGGGAAAACAATACTAGGACCCCCCTCAGCCATCAGTACCTCAGAAACAAAGGACAGCATTTACATTTGACTTTTGTTTCCTGCATATAAGTTTCCTGCTAAGCTGATAAGAGATACTTCAGCTCCATTCTTGTTCATGTGTTCTTTTCCTGGAAAACCAACCTTTGAAAGAATGGGGGGTTTAAACTCTGGCTATTTAAAAGCAGCCATGGATTACAGAAACAAACCCAACCATACAGTGAATTTCATAGGATAAATTACCTCATAGGGTTCTAGTGGCTTCCTAAGAATATTGGACTGTTAGCAGGAATAACATCTGACCCTCTGAATGGAATTGTTTTCTTCAATGGCCGTTTTTACATGGATGCCCCCCCCCGGTCCGTGTTTGGGCAGGTGTGCGAGGGAGGGTCGTCCGTGTAAATGGTCAGCAATGGGTGTGGGGATGGGTGTCCGGTGTTTGTCTGTGTGAACACTGAGCAGGATGGGTGGGGGTGCATGCGTGCTCTCGCGCAACACCCACCTCCACCCATCGCCCACTCACCTCAACCCACGGAGCCCTCCGGAAAACTGGAGGAGGCTCTGTGGGTGGAGGTGTGTGTGTGTGTGTGTCCATGTAAAGGCACATACACTCACCTCCACCCACCATGCCAAAACACCCATCCCCCGCACTGACTCCCATCCATGTAAAAAGGGTCATTGTGGTCATCTGGTATATATTGCAAGCTTTTTTCAAGCTATAACACACACATGCTTTTTAAAATTTATTTGTTTATTTATTTATTTCATGGCATTTTTATGCCGCCCCCTCATGCCCACGGCATCTTGGGGCAGCTAACAACACGATAAAACAATAAAATACATTAAAACCAACTTTTAGTGGCCTACAGCTTAAACGAGGCAGCAGTTGGCCACATCAGAAGCAGGAAAACAGTTAGTGACTCTTGATGGTAAAATTAGCACAAGCAATAGTGCGATGATCTTCATTAAAGATCGTCATTGCAACATCAAATATTCCCTATGGAAAATGAAAGCAAAGCATTAGACCAGCACATACACTACATTATTAATTATTATTATTATTATTATTATTATTATCATTTGTATAGCGCCAGCTGTGTACCTGGCGCTTTACAGAACAACACGAAAGACATGGTCCCTGCCTACAACTTACAATCTAATAGACACGGAGGGGGAAGACAAGGAGAGGGGACATAGGGAAGAGACAAGGGATAAATAACGTTCAAGTGGATGCGAAGTTGCAGGTGCATGTGCTTGGCTTGGTTGCAGTTGGCAGGAGTCTGTGGGGAGGGCAGACAGTAAATATTGCAGGGAAAGTTCTAACAGGCATCAGGAAAGGTGGTGAAGAAGAGGTGGGCTTTGAGGAGGGATTTGAAGGTGCAGAGGGAGGGTGCAAGGCGAATGTGGGCAGGGAGGGAGTTCCAGGCATGGGGGGCCGCAAGGGAGTTAACCTCTTTTTTTAACCAAATATTTAAGTTCCATTCCCACAAGTCTTTCCCCCCATCGCTTCAATTTCTTACAGAAGATTGCAATCTTGCATTTAAAATGTTACCACGTTCTCTCCCCTACCTTAAAAGTTACCAATTACTGGCAGTGATGCTGCTAGGTATCTCATAACATTGTATGGCTCTGTTGCACTGACTCTGTGGAGCAGACACAGGGTGGAAACAGAAGTGATGGCCACACAGCAGTGGCCTGATCTGTGCTGGATCAGAAAGCCACAGCAGACATGGTCTGGACTGTGTTGGGCCACACAATATACATGCTCATGGACAGGCTACCTGGGAGGGCCAGGAGACACATGAATGTGCACCCAGCCAACCCCACCCACATGCTGTGCCCAGTATCCTGCCCCCCACCATGACGGGCAGCCATGGTGTCCAATGATGGCCAGTCATGGAAGTCCTGAACCAAGCTGTGCCTGCCAGGCCACAGCAAACATAATGGCCTGCTTTGGCCCAATCAGACAAACCTTAGCCTGGACTGTGATCTGGACATAGTCCAGGGGTTAGAGTCAGGGCTAGCCACTGACACAGCCCGGGGCAATCCCAGGACAACATCTGGCTACCCCACAACAGATGTGCCAGTGGCTCATGAGCCAAAGCAGGCCATCATCATGTCTGTTTTTACCCACACTGGCAGCAGGATTAAACCCTGCACATGTTACGAAAAATACATATGATAGAGTTAGCACAATTGTTAAACCTAGGTTTCTGAGTGAATTTTTGGGGGGCTGGACATGCATTACACCCACTGCATCTTGTGAACTAACCATTTCACACATTATTTTTTCTTTTTTTAAAAAAGTGGGGGAAAATATTTTCCTCAACTTAGTGTCTCATGTGAATGCAGCCTCTGTCGTCCATTCTGTCCATACCAAAAGCCCAAATGTATTTCAATGGAGTTGAAAAGCATCAGATTTTTTGGGATCAGATGCCCCATTTAATAAATTTCTGTTGGCATCATAAAAATTCAAAATACAGAGGCCAAAAAACTGAACTATTCCTACAGAGAAATAGTGCCTTCTTCTCTGCTTTACTATGGGCATTTAATTAGAGTTGGAAAAGTATTCTCTTGACTGGGAACCCAATCCAACCCTAAGCTTATTATTATAGAGTGGCAGGAACCGATCTATAGTTAAGGTGTGTTGCACGCTTCATTATAAAACCCAAACTATTTAAAAATTTTTTTATTATAGAGCCACACTTGTGGCTCTATAGTTAAGGCGGTAGCAAACTCTCATTGAACTGGTTCAGTGGGAGTCAGTAAGCAAAACCTTCCAGTTGGCGACCATTCTAGCTTTCTTTCAGCAACACATGTGTTCTGTGATTACAAACAATGAAGGGGAATCCAGGAGCGGATCACGGGAGGCTGAAAGTGGAGGGGGGGTGTCCCCATCCCTCACCTGCCTCTGCCTGGTAGTAGTGCTGCTGCTGCAGCAGCAGCAGCAGCGGGACCAGATTGGACTGGAAGATAAAGCTGTTTGTTTACAAACAACTCCTCCCCATTTGAGTGATCAGAAGGTTGTTGCCTTGTAAAGAAGGTTCTTCGAGATGGCTCCTTACATTCTCACAACTGGGTTGTGCATGACATGCTCACCCTATTCAAATAATGGACCACATGATGGTCTCGCGCTCCTCTAGTATTAAAAACACTCTCCCCTGCAGAATGACAGTTCCTTCCAACCCTGTCTAGGAATATAAGAACAAAAGTTCATGTGGGGCTGGAAGGATGGGTGCTGTGAGAATGTTCAAAGCCATTTCGAAGAACTGTGTTTACAAATTAGCAACCTTCTGAAGTTGAACTGAGTGCTGCCCTGCCCACCCTGCCCAGCACGGGAGCCTTGGCATGCAGCAGCAGTAGCAGTAAGAGGCAGGCTGGAGTCAGGAGGCGAGAGAGGTGGCTGCTGGTGTCAGAGCGGTTGGTGTGGTGAAAAGCAACTCAAGCAGGCAAGATGACTGGTGGTTGTTGTTTTAGTTCATTCTAGTGTTCCAACTTCCCCCCTAGGGATGGGGTGGGGACCTGGAGCAGCGAAAGTGAATTAAAGCAACTACTGTTACTGTGTTGGCAGGTTACAAGTTCTTGTAGGTTTGAAATCACTTTGCCAAGCTTTAAAAAGTTTGCTTCCCTTGTACTGGTGTGATAGTTTGTTCCCCCTGATCATACAGGTTGACCCTGATCCTGCAAGCTGCATTGTGCAAGAGACACCCCCTTAATTTTATGTTCGATGGGGGTATCTTGCAGGATCAGAGACACTGAAGGGAAAGTACTATCAATGCACAGAAAAAAACCCAACTGAAAAATGCATCTCAATCCAATGTTGCTGCCTCTTGTGATTTTTTGTTTGTTTGTTTTTTTAATCACAAGTCTCTAGCTATTTAGTTTTTCTTAAAGCTCCAGCTTCTGGTCATTATATGAGAATCTTTGCATTAGTGTTAACAAAATATAAGATTTTATTCCCTGTGGTTTTAGAAACATCATTCCATTGAAGTGTGCAAAAAAGATGACAACTACAAAGAGTTAACCCTTACTCTTTTTTTGAACTTGCAATTTTAGTGTGGCCTGACTTAAGATTCTGAATGCTTGGGGGTGGCAATACAGCTTATCCTTAGTTACAAGAATTTTAGGGGCAGAGAGCTGTGTCCCGTTAATTTTTAAAAAACGTTAGCACTGCTTCTAGGCCCCCAATTTGAGCCAAACTTTGTGAAGCACTTTTACTTTCAGCTGAAGTTGGTGGGAGCTGTGAAAAGCTCAGCGCCACCAACCAGTCAGGCCCGATGTGTCTGAAGTCAAGCACTTGATTTTGGTGGTTGTTACTGAAAATTAGGATCTGGCAATTGGTGCCTTTCTCTCTCTCTCTCTCTCTCTGAAATGGGAATAGCCCCTCACTGACAGACTGTGAACAGCAGAAGCTTACAGAGTGTTAGCAGCAACTTGAATGAAAGACATGTACTGTAGTGGTTATTTCTGGGAACAGGATTGGGTGCACAATGAAATTAAGTAGCAAAGCTCCCAGTAGGTGCAGAGCTCGCCTCTTTGAGTGAAAACAGACATGCATATAACTCTGCTTTAACACCACTTTAATATTTCTTAGGCATGTTACAGGGCTGTATTGGCACCCTATGCAGTCCTGCAACAGTTACATGCCTACGAAATGTTAAAGCAGAGTTAAAGTGCATGTCTGTTTTCACCCAAATCTGATGAGTGAAGCTAGTAAACACTTGTTATTCCTTGAGTTATGGTACTAGTTATGAGAGAGAGAGAAAGAGAGAGAGAGAGAGACTATGTGTGTGAGAATTGCCTCTGCCCGCTCCCCTCCAGCATGGGGGTGGGGGTGGCGGGCGAGAGGCCCCTTGCTGCACCCACCTAGGGAGGGGGCAGGACAGCGGGGAGTGTTTCCCACAGCGGCAGGAAAGGCGGGAAAAATGGCGCAGCACTCACCTTTGGAGATCCCGGTCAGCTTATGCACATGGGCCCCGCTCGAAAGGCAGGGCTCATGAGCAGGGAAAGAATTTCAGCTCCAGCCCCACTTGTCGTCTGGAGCTGCAACAGAACGGCAGCAGGGAACGCGGCAGTCCAATCAAGCATGGCGCTGCGGGCTAGGCATTCCTGGCTGCAGGGAGCTGAGGCGCTCTGGACTGAAGTCCTCCCCCGATGGGGAAAAGCAAGAAAAATGCTGCTGGGGTGGCAAGGAAGTGGCGGCGTGAGGCAGCTGAATCAGACCCTGTCTCGGGGGGGGGGGGCCTTGAGTGCGGTGAAGCGCTTCTCAAAGGTCCGGAGGGCCTGGCCCCCATCCTCTCAGTACAGGAAGGGCCACCAGAGGAGAGGGGTGAAATTCCCCTGGGGGCCAGAATGGTGGGCTGCGAAGCCCTGCTTAGACAGCTCATGGGGGGTGCAGCGGCAGGCCCCCTTCAGGACCCCCCCAGTTGACCCTATGGATCCCCCGCAGGTTGGGGCTCCCCCAGGGGTGAGCATGGGGCCCTCCCATGAAGGGGGGGTGCCCAGTGAACCCCTCCACATGATACATTGAGGAGGCTGGTGGGGCTGCGGTGATGCAGGTGCGTAAGGGCGCGAGGCCTGCACGGGGTGGCCCTCCTGGGGTGACTGCCTCTTCCATGTGGCCATCCCTGCCGGCGGCAACGGGGGCGGCTGCTGTGGTGGGGGGAGTTGTCCCGGGATGGGGGCCCGTGGTAGGGTATGCCTGGCCACCTGCAGGGGATCCCTCTGGTGGGCCTGCCTGCCCAGGTCTCTATGGGCCCGGCCGGACCGCGGCCGGACAGCCACAGGTTGTTTGGACTGCGCCCGCTCTGGGCTGAATGGGGAGCCCCTTGCCCCCTTTCTACAGTCCATCCCTGAAAGATCGACAGGGCCCAGAAGACAGTCAACAGGGACATGGGTAGATGGCTCATGGGTTTGGTAGGTGAGCGCATAGATACCCGGGCTCTGATGCACAGATGCCCTGCGCTATATAGGCGGGATGGGATTCACCTGTTTCCGGAAGGTAACGATCATTACTTGGAAGCCCTGAAGGGGACACTGGTTTGCATGTTAGATAGGTTATAGATGTGGGGTAGGGGTCAGGCTTGTCCGGGTAGCCCTGGTGACCCTTTAGTGGCAGGAGTCCAGTACGGTAAGTTAGAGTAGATTAGATTGATCATAAGTAAGAGTCATCTCCTTAAGAGATGCAGAGGCCCACCCGCTGGAAAAGCAGGGTATGGCAAGCGGCGGGGTAGCCTCCCTGGGAGGAGTGTCGAGTGAGGGCAGTAGGGACAAGTATGGTCCCCCATCTGTAGGCACCTTTATCCTTACTCACGTTCAAAGGATAGGGTCCCTCTCACCTGTGACTGGGGTCACTGAGAGGGGGAGACGTGATGTTCATGGTTGGGGTGGTAATCGAGGGTACATCGAAACCACTCCTGGTTTGTTGGGTTACTGTTACAATGTCAAGTTCAAGTACTGGACCCGCATCGCACTAGGTGATTTGCCCCCACCCAATGTTAATTGTAATCTGATTTGAATAAAGAGTGCAGCCGTTAAAACCCAGCACTTGTGTCCTGTCTCCTTCGGTGCGTCAGCAATCTGTGTGTGTATGTGTGTGAGAGAGGGTGTGCATGTGTCTATGTATGTGTGAGAAAGATCAGAGAGAGCATGTATTTGTGTCAGGGTGAGTGTGTGTCTATGTATGTGAGTCTATGTGAGAAGGACTGTGTGTGTGTACACTGTGTGAGAGAAAGAGGTCAGAGAGAGTGTAAGACTGTGTGTGTCTGTATGTGTGTGTGTGTCAAAATGTGTGTCTATGTATGTGTGTTTCTATGTGTGAGAGTGTGCAACTGTCTGTGTGTGTGTGTGCATGTCAGACAGAGGGTTGCTCCCTCTCCTGCCCCATGCTCCCCCTCCTGCTCACATGGCTGTCCCCTCTCCCCACACTCCACTTGTGCCCTCACCTCTCCCCATGAGGCTGTCCTGTTCGCTCCCTTCAACTGGTTATGGGTGGGGGGCAGTGTGAATTGATGGGGCACAAATGAACTGGTTATATATCTAGAAGAAAGTCTCTTTACATGACATAATGTCCTAATCGGCTGCATTCTGGGGATGTCTTGTGTGTGTGTTTGTAACTTGACCATTTGGAATTTAGTGCTCTGCATGCGCGCTTTATTACTTGCTTTCTGCTTGCGGAATGCTTGTAGTTGGAATTGTGGGAAACATCAATTTGTAAACCATCATCGAGTGTGCAGTGAGCACAGACAACCTCCATTTTGAGGAAGGGCAAAAGCGCATTTAAAGTTAATTCACATGCATGTGAACCAGGTAGCGCCCCCAGGTCCACCAAGCCAGGCAGCGCCCAGGGGAGCTCCTGATCTTTTTAGGAGCTAGCAATGCCCCTGGGCATGGGTAGGTGCATCTCGTATGAAAGCAGTCACTTGTGCACTCCTGTGTAACACGCACCTCCACCCATCACCCCTGCACAGAGAAACCTGCAGAAAAACAGGTTGCTCCATGTGGGGGATGTGGGGGATTGGTGAGCATCTGTATGCACCTGTTGTGTCTGGGGCTAGTTTATGCATTAACAAAACTATTAAGTTTCAAAAGAAGGGCAAATTACCTAGACAAAAAACCTTTGGTTTAAGAAGCTCGTTAAGGCGGCATTACAAATTATACTCAAACGTTAACATGACAGTAAATTGTATGTTAAGGCAACTTTACATTTTTCTTTTCTCATTCATTAATAAAAAAATTATGACAACTGAAATTAAACTGTATACATCCCTCATCACGTTTAAGTATTGTTCAGTCACCATACCACACATATACAGCTTAATTTTAGTCACCATAATTTTTTTTTTTATTGAATGAGAAGAAAAATGTATAAAGTTGCCTTAACATACAATTTACTGTCATGTTAACATTTGAGTATAATTTGTAATGCCACCTTAACGAGCTTCTTAAACTGAAGGTTTTTTGTCTAGGTAATTGTCACTGGGAGAGGGGGAAGGGTCCCAGGGAAGGGGTCCACATGGCCACGGGTTCTCACGCTCCTGCACGCGTACACCACCTGCCCTTCAGGAATTGATCTCCAAGAAGGAAGCCCGTCAGGATAATGTGTGGGTCCTGTCAGTCTCACAGAGACCAGACCCTTATCATCATAAGGCGTGGAAACAGTAGGGGAGCATAGGGCCTCACTCCTTGCACTCTTCCAGCTATAACCCACACCAGGAACAATGGGATAGGGCAAAGAAGTGGAGGGGTGTGAGGTGGAGCGGGAAGGGACCTGGGGGAACACGGGTTACCAGGAGAGGGCTTACACACTACTATGACTAGGAGTGGGGGACACCCAGGAGGGGAAAGGCTCTGTTATTCACTCGCACTCCACCCCTGCTCTTACTTACTTACATTATTATTATTATTAACAAACATTTATATAGCGCCAGCAGTGTACCTGGCACTTTACAAAGTAATAAAATAGACATGGTCCCTGCCCGTAGGGCTTATAATCTGAGAGACAGGAGCTGGGGGAGAGACTTAGGAAGGGGAACAGAGGGAGAGACAAGGGGTCTAACATTCATGAAGATGCGAGGTCTCAAGTGCACGTACTTGGCTTGGTTA
>QEPC01001921.1:2203050-2224303 GCA_003113815.1 Sphenodon punctatus | reverse complement strand
GCCGCGGCCGCTGGTGCTGGGGGGTGGGCTCGCCTCGCCTCGCCTCTGGGTCTTACTCTTGTCTTTTTTAAAACAAAAATCCAGGCTGGGCAGGGTGGGTGGGGGGTGTCCCCCCTTCCACCCGCGCAGCCTGGGAGGGGGAGGGAATTAATTTATTTCATTGGTTTCAATGGGGACACAGCGCCCCATTGAAACCAATGAAATAAATCCGGTACCGGCATACCAGATTTAATCCGGGAATCCGGTTTTCGTAGAACCGGTAACCGGTAAATACGGTAGCCGGTAATGGGCCCGGGGTCCCACCACTAGTGCGAATATTCTATGTGTAATGCAGAAACTGTTTAAAAGCAAACAGTCTTGAATCCTGGGGACTATAACTCCCAGCAGACACTGCTTGCTAGAGCCTATGAGTGCTGGGGAAAGAGAGAGAACTGCACCTCCCAGGGGACAGTGTGAGTGATTGGTCAGCCATGTTTGGAGATGATCGGGCAGGGAGAGGAGGAGAGTAAGGCCTGTAGAAGGGAGAGAGCTGGGGGGGGGGGTGGAGGCAAGCTCTGACCCCATTTGAGTAAGTTCTCTGGACAGGGAAAGTAGTATTAGAATACTCTGTAACAGAATCTAGGAGCAACAGAATGGCCCAGGACAGAAGGCGCTACTGATTCTGGTTTCTGCCAGTGCCTTGGGTTGGAGGCCTATCCCAGCACCATCTGGCCTAGTGGGACTGCAGCTCTGTTGAAACCCCTGAAAGTAGCAGGATACAGCTGCACATTTCTCCAGAGCATCAAGGAGGGAATAAGGACAGTCTGCACTGTTTTCTTTGATTGCTTGACCAAATTATTTATGATTGAAGAGGCTCAAAGTTCTGGTCTCTATTGAGGTATTTAATCCGCAGCTGGATTTACTGGGAATATTCCCGGAGGTGGGGGTACTCAACCATCATCAGAAGGCATGTCATCAGTTAAGGCTGGCTGCGATACATACAATTGCTTGCTCCTGGAAATCTGCTCAGGGTCTCACCATAACAAAATGGAAGAACAGGCTGTGGTTCATGATAACGATGGAAAGGATAATGGCAGAAATAGAAGGCAAACTGGATGACTTCTACCTAACATGAAACCCATGCTGGGCTATTATTGCTTCCCTACGTAAAGAAAAAAGTAAAACTCCAGTGATATGCTTGACAGACATTTGCTCAACTGCAAGATAAGTAAAGATGTGGTGTGGACTTTGGCGTCACATGTTATGGTTGTTGTTGTATATGTAATAAGTGTAGGATGGGCATTGATACAGAGATTACTATTGTTCATGGTAAATTTGAAATGATTATATACAATGCACCGAAAGATAATAATAATAAAAAAGTATGTGAGCGGCGATAATGTGTGAGAAGTCTCGTCTAAAAGCCACCGGCAGCAATTTGAAAAGTCACGTGATGACATCCCATTAGCGCACGCCATTAATCTAAAAGCAGCCTTAGTCTCTCAGCTGCTGCCCCAGCTCAGCCACTGCTTGTTAACTTCACAGGCCGGCTGGTTGTTACTTTGTTTCCCAGCCCACACTTAGTTAATATCAGCCCTGGCTTGTGCAGGTTTGTGAAGCCTCAAAGCTATTTATCTCTGAAAGGGGTCGTGGAGGAAAGAGGCATGGAGGAGGGTGAGTTTGGGTTTGGGGTTGGGGGAGACAGCGTGGGGGCACTTGGGGGACTGGAAGCAGAGATGGTGGGCAGGGCAACTTTAAAAACCATGTTATCTGCGTTTAAATGGAGGGGGAAGGAAGGGGGGCATGTAAGGTCCAGGAGTTGGGTCCGGGAGCACAGGGGCAGGTAAATTTGGGTCCGGGTGGTTGGGGGGAGGGATGGGCATGGGTGGACAACAGGGGGGCGTAACAGGAGCAGGGGCTAAGTGTGGATTCCTACAGTTAGGTTCTGCTTCTGTCATTCACCTATATTAATTTCACCAGAGGGGCAGGTAAGATCAGGGGGGACAGGTAAGCTCAGGTCTGGGTGGGCACGGAGAGTGAGTGCAGAGGGACAGGTAAGATCATGTCTGTGTGGGCCAGATTAGATCATTCTGATCTGATCCCGCACAGCAGGTGCCTCGACTTGGGGGCCAGGGACCCTAAGATGGCCAAACAACAGAGCTAGCTAATCCTGCAGTGATATTTGGGGTGGCCAATCTTGCCCCCTAAACCTGCCTAGAACCACAGAGTGCATGGATTTCAGTGACACCCCTTTCCCCTCCAAAAACACGGGGTGTCCAGGCTGCGGCTCCAGTGGGGTGCCCCATTGGAGGAGCATCGCTGGAGCCGAAGCGCTGATGTTAGTAGGCCAGTGAGCTCTCCCCTCAAACAGAAAAAACACAGCATGAAGCTGCTGTCTCCTCTGCCCCCACCACACATCTCATTGCTTTTAGCAGACACAATTTCTTCATTTTTTTTTTTCTGCTGTAAAAATTGCAGGCTTCAACCCCACGGTTTCCCCCTGCTCCATTAACAGTTTATTGCTTTCACCAACACCATGATTTGATTGCTTCATCCCTTTTACAAAAGTTATCTTAGGGAGGAGATGACCCTTTGCACCTCTCCCTTCTTCCCACAACCCCACAGGAGACTTGCATTTCAGGAAGGAAAACAAAGAACTTACTTGGGGGAGTTCATGTATTCCCAGGGACACGGGCCCTTCATAGTAAATATGTTCTGGAAAAACAAATGGATCAGCATTGTGTGAGACCAAGGAAGCAAGCCACTGATGACAGAATCTGTTTTATAACAACATTCTCAATTCTTCAGGTGACAAATGATGTGAGCTGTAACATGTTTTATGAGAGGTGTCACAATAGCCTTGAAAGGTAGATAAAGTACCAAGTTACCAGTATGGGAGTGAGTTCTCCTAATGGATGTGTAAATTCTCTGGGGCTACCCAATGTTAAATGAGGTCACACTCCGCCTGGCACTTCTTCCCCACTGACTCCTGAGGCATTGGTTTCAGGATTGTAACCTCAGGCCCTGATCCAAGGTCCACACATATGCAGACTTAACCTAGTCTGTGGATCACACACAGTACGTGCACGCATGGAACTACAAAGGTTTATCACTTTCTGACAATGCCATCACCTGTTTCCCCTGCTGCAGTCCTGTCTCTCCCTCTGCCAACATCTCAGGTTGGTTATAAATATTAAATTATTCCACCTAAAACCTGTTGTGAGCCCAGTAAATATCAACTGCATTTTGATAACTGCAGGAACATAGATGAAGTAGTAACTAATGAGATGGTTAAGGCAGTTATTAGGAGAGCAACACTGATAGCTATGTAGACTGTCTAGACCAGGGGTGAGGAACCTTTTCCCTCCAGGGGGCACTTTGAAAATTAATACAAGTTTCTAGGGCTGCACAGACGTTGGGGGTGGGGATGCTTAAGGAGTGCACTCAGGAAGAGGAGGATCCAGATCATGGATCTAGATCACGGATCTGTCCCCTATCCTGGTGTGCATGCCCTCCTCTCTGCTCCCTTCCGTTGAGCTAGTTTTTTAGTAGTTGGAGGCAGGAAGT
This sequence comes from Sphenodon punctatus, assembly GCA_003113815.1. Classification (NCBI taxonomy): domain Eukaryota; kingdom Metazoa; phylum Chordata; class Lepidosauria; order Sphenodontia; family Sphenodontidae; genus Sphenodon; species Sphenodon punctatus. The sequence goes on along the minus strand of QEPC01001921.1, from coordinate 2,220,757 downwards.
CGAGCCAGGGAAAGGGGCCACATGAAAACTAGCCATAGATTCCATTTGGCTGACAAGCCTGAGGTTCCCCATCCCTACTCTAGGCTGACCTCCTGTGTTAATACAGCTAAATGCAAGATCATATATGAAGAAACAAGGAATGTAGGCCATAGCTACACAATGTTTTTTAGAAGAACTGGGAGTCTGCTGGCCTCAGGAGGTGCTCCGGGGGCCCACTGAGGGGCTCTGCTTGGGTCCGCAACAGATGGACCAGTAGCATCCCCGTATATCCTAGCAGTGACTCTGGAAAGGGATTAGGAGTGATAATGGACAAACAGCTGAATATGATTGCTCATTATGTGTAAATAGGTGGATGGCTGCTCCAGGGGTGCCCCCGTCAGTCCTGGGTTGACCAGTCCATCTAAAGGCGCCGGCCAGATGTTAAAAGCGGAGGCACTCCGGAACATCCAGGAGCATGTTGTGCGGAGCAGGCTGGCCAGGCTCGGAGCAATGGCCGACCATAACAATGTTGCCTGTCGGGTGGATCCGTGGTGCAGCCTGCCTGTCTCTTGCTCAGGACAGTACTATGGAGTTGTGGGCACCAGCCAAAAGTGTCGGTTGAGTGCCCACAACGCTATGGTGTGTGTGGGTGTGTGCAGGCAGACTGACTATGGCTCAGGGACACTGGTGGTGCATTTGTTGCGGACCCCAGCAAAGCTGGGAAGAGGCAGACACGAGGGTGGATGTCCAGAGCAGCTCCTGGGGCGGGCAGGCTTCCCGTCCATTTAAAAAAAAACCATTGTGAAACTGCAGCAAAGAAGGCTAATGTGAAACTCTAATGACTTAACAGGGCAGCAGCGAGTAAAAGTAGAGATGATTTTATCTCTACACAGGTCTGGTAAGATGGCTGATAGTATGCAGGTGTTTAGTTACGGTACATTTTAAAAAGCATGTTGAAAAACTGGAAAGGTGCAGAGAAGAGACGACAAAATGATTTGGGGGTTAGAACACAAATCTTGCAGCAAGAGACTTAGGGACCTCAGTTTGCATAACTTCTCAAAAGAAGGTGAAAAGGTAACCTGCTAATTATATGGGTTAGTTTAGTTTTAGTTAAGTTAAACTTATACCCTGCCCTTTCTGAAAGACTTAGGGTGGCTTAAAATAGCAAAAACATAATTAGATAACATTTAAATACATAACAAAAAACCCTACCCTCATCCCAGAACCACCCACTCCAACCCAACCTCCCCCAAAACTTCCCACCAACCCCTATTCCCACCCCACCAAATACCTTTATAAATGAAAAAGTTGTGCACCACCTCCAGAAGACCTTCGGGCTCAAATGAACCTCTGGGGGAAGGGAGTTTCACAGCAATGGGGCAGCAACCGAGAACGCACCCCCTATGAGCCCTTGTCGTATGTACCAGATGGTACCCACAGGGAGGCACTCCCGGCAGATTGCAGGGCCCACAGTGAGGCATGGAAAAACAAGTGGTCTCAGATATGTGGGGCCCAAACAGTTTTGGGCTTCAAAGGTAAAAAACAGCACCTTTAATTGTACCCGGAAAGTTATAGGAAGCCAGCACAGACTTTGGAGCACCAGTGTAGTGTGCTCCCATCGACTCATCCCTGAAAGGTGAGCCACCGCATTCTGTACTAGCTGCAGTTTCCTAACAGTCATCGAGGGCAGCCCAACATAAAGCACATTGCAATAATCCAGCCTCGAGGTGACGAAAGCATGGATGACAGTGGCCAGATTCGATTCAGAAAGAAAAGTCTGCAGCCTCCTCATCAGATGGAGTTGGTGAAAAGCGCTCCTGGCCACCGCTGCAATCTGACAATCCAGGTGCAGCAAGGGGTCAAGAAGCACTCCGAGACTGCAAACCTGATTGACTAGAGGGGGCTGAACTCTATCAATGACAGGAGTCCCAATCCCCTCCAGGTCACAAGACCGGCCATCACCTCAGTCTTGTTTGGATTCAGTTTCAATCAGCTCATCCTCATCCAGTTCCCAACAGCAGCCAGGCATCGGGTAAGCACCGAGACTGCAGGGCCTGAGTCGGATAAAAAGAAGAGGTAGAACTGAGTGTCATCAGCATACTGATGACACTTTACCCCAAATCTCCAAATGACCTTGCCCAGCGGCCATATATACACGTTGAGCAAGAGAAGAGACAGAATAGAACCCTGTGGGACCCCACAGGGGAGGTCCTGAGAGGACGATGAGCAATTGTCCATCACCACTCTCTGGGATCACTCGACAGGGAGGAATCACTCGAGCAGACCCACTGACGCGCACACACACCCTGCCAGACCTTGCAGTTGCATCAACAACACCTCATGATCAACTGTATCAAAGGCCGCTGAAAGATCTAACAAGATCAACTGGGTAGAATTTCCCCTATCAATCTCCAGGTGCAGGTCATTGACCAAGGTCACAAGCACAGTCTTCATGCCATACCCAGGACAAAAGCCTGACTGAAACAGATCCAGGAATCTGATGACATCAAGATGAGCCTGGAGCTGTCGGGCAACCACCCATTTAATAACCTTACCTAAAAAGGGAAGGTTAGAGACAGACTGATAGCTGAATGGGGAGTCAACATCCAGAGATAGTTCTTAAGCAGAGGGCAGACCGCCGCTATTTTAAGGGCATCCGACACCCTACGGTCCCAAAGGGAGGTGTTGACAACCCCAGCCAGCAATGGCCCCAATGTCTCCTGGTTGGCTTTCACCAGCCAGGACGGACAAGGATCTAATTCACAACAGATTGCCCTAAGCACCTCCCCTGCATCAGTGGGTGACAAGGTGTAATAAGAATTGCAGTCAATCCAGCAGAAGAGAAGCCATAACAAGAACCAACGACTGGAAGTTAGAACTCTGCAAATTCAAATTAGAAGCAATTTCTATTGTTTGCAGAACAGCCTGCAAATGTCTCTACTGTGCTGCTGACTTTCAATTCTCTCGTACTTTATTATTATTTTTTTACTCTTATATCTTCCTCATCTCCCTGCCATTAATCTCTAGCATTTTTCAATTTTAAGTGGCGCTTCTCATGAGCAGAAGAACTTCCTGAGAATGATCTGAAGCTGCTAGTTATAATGAAGCCACCGCTTCTCTGACAAAATACCCTATGGCAAAAATTCAGTGTCTCTAACACTGAGAATCTTTAAAAATTCTCACACACTTAGTATTAAATAAAGTATCTACATGCTCATCTCTTCCCTCACCCTGTTTTAAACTGTTATAGAATTTTTTGTCTGAGTAATAAATTAATTCAGTTGCTGCATTTGTATTCACATTATAGAGTCATATAGATACCTCCTGGGTCATCTAGTCCAGCCTCTGCTTGCACCAATGTTACTTTTACCTTGTATCTATTATGGCAATGCCTATGAGTGCCATTGTACAAGCACATCATGACATGGTTTGCCTTCAGCACGAAAGAAGGCAGCAGGTTGATCCTGCACTCATGGCAACTAAATGCCAAAACTCCCAAGAATTTCTCTGATACACTACTAAGCCTTGCCACTGTATTTCTCCCATTGCTGCTAATGTGGAAAACAGTGAACACAGTTCTCTGGCCTTAATGTTGCCTTTCTTTCATGAATCTAAAAGAGGGCTGTGTGTCATTACTCCAGAGTACAGACTTGGAGGGGCTAGGATGTGTGTGCATGTATGTGTGCTCTACGATGCAGAAACTACATGATTCTATTAAGGTCACAAGGCAGATCAATTGCACAGCTAGGCAATCAGTCCAATGATCAGACCTATGGCATAATGCTGTATCACAGGGATGAAGAATATAATATTTCCTGGAGAGCACTTTGAACGTTAGTATGAGCTCAGTGAACTGGATGGTAATTGGGGATGGTGGTGCTTAAGGAGTGTGTTGTTTGAGATGAGGGAAGGTCCAAAGCATGGATCCATCTCCTGTCCTGAAATGCATGCCCTTATCTCGACTTCCTTGCCCTGTGCTCACTCTTTCAATGCTTGTGAGTAGAGGCTTGATGAAGGAAATGGAGAGGAACCAAGAAGAAAACAGTCATGGGCAAGATTTAGCCCTAGAGTCAGCAGTTCTCCATCATTGCTTTAAGCACACACATCCAGTCCCTAACTGTTACACTTTTTACACTTGCATATATGAATTCCTACCCTCCACAAATCAAGCACTGCTCACATTAGCCGCTATACCTGTTAATTGTGGGAATGTTAATATATCTGTGGTTGAACAGAAGGCGTTTGGGGTTTAAATGAGCAACGCAGGAGGGGGTGTGTGTGTCCACAGCACTGAGTGGTGCGGTTGGGGGGTACCCACACATGCAACGTGCATGGGGAGTGCTCAGGGCCGGACTTAGGAATTTTTCACCCCTACACCTTTGTCAGGCTGCTGTCCCAAACCTGCCCCCCAAGCCCCGCCCCCCACGCTGCATGTTCATGGCTGGGAGAGCCCCATGTGAATTATGCCATGCGAGCTTGCCTAACATGCATCACCACTCACCCCCCACTTGTCCCCATGCACGGAGCAACCAGCGAAAATGGTAGTTGCTCTGTGGGTGCGGATGAATGGGGGGTGAGTGTGGCAGAGCCACTCGAAAAACAAAAGGTTGCTGCCTTGTAAACAAGGTTCTTTGAGAGGGCTCCCAGCAGTCTCACAACACCCATCCTTCCAGCCCCTCATGGAATTTTTTTCTTATATTCCTAGAAGGGTTGGAAGGAACTGTCATTCTGAGGGGGGAGATTGCTTTTTATACTAGAGGAGCTCGAGACCATCACGTGACCTATTATTTGAATAGGGTGAGCATTCCATGCACAACCCAGTTGTGAGAATGTTGGCAGTGATCTCGAAGAACCTTCTTTACAAGGGAACAACCTTATGATCACTCACATGTGGCGGAGTTGTTTATAAACAAACAGCTTTATCTCCCAGTCCGCTGCTGCAGCACTACTAACAGGCAGATGTGCAGCAGAGGCAGGTGAGGGATGGGGACCCGGGCAGCAGGCTTTGGCTGTGGGCAGCAGCCTTCAGCTGTGCAGGCCCCCCCCCCAAAAAAAAACCAGACCGAGGCAGCGCCTAGGGTGGCCATTCCTCCCTTTTAAAAGAGGACACTTACAAAAAATACATGTTGCAGGGCTGCATTGGTGACTGGAATGAAAGCAAAAGCAATCAGTCTTTGCATGTTGTCACCACCCAGTGTCTTGCAGCCACAGCTCACAGGATTATGCTGGCAGGTAGCAGCACACAGTTCTTTTAGAGTCTCGCCTGCCATGGTGTTGGAAATCCCTCTCAGTTTGCATAAAACCCCCAGTCAAACATGCACCTCTGGTACTCCCTCTCTAGCATCTTCTACATTACCATACAGTTGGGGATGAAAACATCCCTGCTCCTGAGAGTGCTCTGCACTTTTTTGAGGATCCAAACCTCATAGAGGGCAACAGGCTCTCCTTCAGTTGGTTCACATTCCCTGTACCTCGAGTCACTTGTGTCCACAAAGAGATTCATCTCCACCATCTGATCAAGGCACTCCCAGTGGCCCCATGGGTATCCTCTCACTGTTATCAAGGCAGTGATGAGGAAAACCAAGGTCCAGCTTCCGTTGGTGACTGCCTTACTTCTAGCAGTGCACAAACATCCAGAAAAGTAATGATCTCGATTGCATCCTACTCTCTCATCTCATCTGGGGTTTCCACTTTTCCATCCTGCTGAACTTGGAAATGCACCAGAGTTGTGCGGTGTCTGCACTCCAACATGCATGCATAGAAACCCATTGTTCTATGGGCAGGGATGGGCATGTCTGCAAGGTGTAATTGCAGTGGTAGAGGGCAGTAGGGAAGCCGTATCCACCTGCTTCTAGCCCCTGGCAAAGGCGCAGCCGTACAGGCAGGAAACAACGATGGCTCCATCCATACAGAGGAACTTGTTGAGCTCATAATAGGGCAATGTTTGCTTCCCATGGCCGAAGGCAAAGTTGTTGTCCTGGATCTCTTTGTATTTGTGATTCAAGTCCTTGGCTCACTGTTGACACTGATTCATTGACACACCTTGTTGGCTGAGACCATTGACAGAGTGGTTCCCAGGTGTCCGCTACCCTCCCGAGTCTCCCACAGGTCTCCTTGGTTTACTGAGGGCCTGCGGTGTTTGAAGCAGGAGAGCAGGTGGTTGGAGCGATGGTGGCGCCAGACTCGCGACAAGTATGATCGATTGCAGCATAAGAGCAGTTTAAAGTCCTATGCTGTGGCGGTGCAGGCAACAAAGAAGCAGTTCTTTGCTGCCCTTATTGCATCTGCAAAGTCATGTCCAGCACAGCTTTTTCAGGTGGTGGAAGGTTTGGTCAGTCCTGTCTGCCTCCACCTGGACCTGGAGCAATCCAGTGACCGCTGTGAGCGGTTTATCATGTACTTTGTAGATAAGATCACTCGCATCCGCCATGATTTCGGTACCAGTTATTGCAGAGGATCATCTTGGGGTTATGGATGCCCCGTCCTCTCCTGTTTTGTGGGATCCGTTTCAGATGGTTTCGCCTGCTGATGTGGAGTCCTTGTTGGGAACTGTTCATGCCACCACTTGTGAACAAGATCATTGCCTGTCCTGGTTGGTGAAAGCCAGCCAGGAAATGTTACGGTCATTGCTGGCTGGGGTGGTTAGTGCCTCCCTTCAGGAGGGCAGGGTGCCTGACTGCCTGAAGGAGGCTGTGGTTAGGCCCCTGCTCAAGAAACCATCTCTTGACGCTGATGCTCCTGTCAGTTATTGGCTGGTCTCTAACCTTCCCTTTTTAGGGAAGGTTATTGAACGAGTTGTGGCACGGCAGCTCCAGGAACATCTGGACCTCACCAGTTTCCTTGACTCCTTTCAGTCTGGTTTTCAGCCTGGGTATGGTACGGAGACTGCATTGGTGGCCTTGATTGACGATCTCCGTCTGACATTGGACCAGGGTCGTCAGACCTTACTGGTCCTGCTAGACCTTTCTGCTGCATTTGACACAGCTGATCATGAGGTATTGGTGACTCACCTGTGGGACTGTGCTGGGATTGGCGGAATGGTCTTGGACTGGTTTAGTTCATTCCTGGCCGGGAGAACTCACCAGCAGGTCTTGGGGGAGTGTACGTCTTCCCCCTGGGACCTCACGTGTGGAGTCCCGCAGGGTGCCATTCTGTCCCCCGTCTTGTTTAACATCTATATTCAGCCATTAGGGGAGATCATGAGAGGGTTTCAGGGTGTACAGTGTCATCAGTATGCTGATGACACTCAGCTCTACCTCTCTTTTTTATCGACACAGGTCACGCAGTCTCCCTATTTTCCCAGTGCCTGTCAGCTGTGGGGGCTTGAATGAGGTCGAGCCATCTGCAATTGAATCCTGACAAGACGGAGGTTATGTTGGTGGGTGAGGGCTTGGGGGACTTGGGGGTGGTTGAATCTCCTCTTGTTGGGGGGGTTCACCCTCCCATGGTGTCTCAAGTGTGGAGTCTGGGTGTGCTCCTCAATTCATGGCTCAGCCTGGAATCTCAGGTTGTGGCCGTGGCAGGGAGTGCATTTCAGCAGTTACATCTTGTCTGGCGGCTTCAGCCGTATCTCTCAGACTCTGACCTTGCCACTGTCACCCATGCCTTCATCACCTCGAGGGTGGATTACTGCAACGCGCTCTACGTGGGACTGCCTGAGAAGCTGGTCCAGAGGCTGCAGCTGGTGCAGAATGCCGCGGCCCGTCTCCTAACAGGGGCGGGTCTCAGGGAGCACATGACACCAGTGCTCCGGGCTCTGCACTGGCTGCCTATAAAGCACCGGGCCAGGTTCAAGGTGCTGGTTCTAACCTCTAAAGCCCTTCACAGCCTGGGCCCTACTTATCTGTGGGATTGCCTCACTCCCCATGTGCCCATGCGACCCTTGAGATCATCCATGGGAGCCTCTTTGGAGGTTCCCAGAGTGAGGTGGGTGGCCACTGATGTTAGTTCTTTTTCGGTGGCCGCCCCTGTGCTGTGGAATTCGCTACCAGAGGAGGCTCGGTTGGCCCCCCACTCTCCTGCTATTTCGGCATTTATGTAAGACCTAGCTGTTCCGCCAGGCCTTTGGCGAGGGGTAGGGTGGGGCTAGGGTGGGTTTCTTTTTCCTGTATTGGTGATTTTTTAATTGTTTTAAATTGTGTTATTGTTTTATCATTTACATTATTGTTCACCACACTGGTCTGCCCTGTGGGCAGGAGGGGTGGGATAATTAAAAAAAAAAAAATTAAAATAAAATGTCCTGGGTGTAGCCATGCTGTGCCATTTGGACTGAGATCTCCTGGAATACCACCTTGTTCCTGTAGCAATTCACCATGGCATACTGGCCCTTCTGACCCCCTCCCAGAACAATGAAGATCTTGGTCTCTTCCTCAGTCCAGGGAATGCAGCATTGGTGGGTGGATCAGTAGGCAGAGAACAACTGTGATTACAGAGTGATGCTGGCTGTTGCCTGGCTGTTGGTTTGAGCTATGGTGTTGGCGATGGTAATCTGCAAGTCATTCCTAAGAATGCAATGGCTTGGAATGAGCAAGTGCCGGATATGTACTGAAAGAGTACCAGATATGTACCAGAAAGAGTTGGAAGAACGCATTTTTGAAAATGGCGTGGTGGTCTTTTCAGGTGGATATTATACGCATGCCAGTGTGAGCGGAGATAGAGGCTATAAGCTATAGCTTTGATGGAGCACGCTACACTTTTTCATCCACAACTCTATGATGCTGGTAGATATGTATGCACAGAAGCTGCACACAACCTAATTGACAGGATGCGGACACATGTGCACACAGCCGTAACTCCTTCACACGGTGGGCTCCAGGACCCTGCCATGAGTGGGGGTTGCATGTCTGGTGGCCACATGGCGGGGACAAATGCCTAATAAACTGGTAGGTGGACACCGGTAGGTGGGAAACTGGTGTGGGCTACTGTCTCGTTTGTTAACACCCAAAGCAAGGGTGAGGGGACATGAATAGTGGTCAGAAAAGTTCTTCCCTAAAAAGAAGAAGCTCTTTAAGCCTCATTCTACAAGGACTTTAACAATGATTTTTCTCCTGCTCTTTCACTAAGAATATCTTCTTCTTTGCGGTACAGCAATCAGTGTGGTCGACCGGGACTGAGAGAGGCTGATGCATGCTGACAATCTCCTGTGCTACTAGATCATTCTCTAGAACCTCTGCTTTCATTTAAAAATAAAGCAAATCTCTAGCTGCTATAATTGTAGAGACAAGATTCTGCCAACTGTTACTGAGTCTACATGATGGTGAGAGTGTGTGTGAGTGAGACTCTCCCCCCCCAACTTCCTGTCATCTGCAAGTGAGCATCTACAATTAGCACCAGCGGCCTCTGATGAGCCTTCCTCAAGTGCAAAGCACCTAACTCCTTTCCTGGCTGAGTGTCAACCTACCAGTCACAGCAACCTGCTATGGATGGTGTCCCATTTTGATGACTTGTGGGAAGGCTGTCTTCCCTGGGAGGCAGTTAGGAGCGTACCACTAAGACCTGAGGCTGTTTTTTGCATCCAGTTGCTATAAGCACATGTAAACAACTGAGTTTGGTTCTGCTGTCAGAAACCACATTCACTTCAATGCGGGGGGGATGAGGAGCATTGGGTCAGCCGGCACTGCAAGCACCAGGCTGGGACTTGCCCCAGCTCCCAAGGTCAGTGAGAAGCAAAAGTCCTGCGGAACAGCCCAGTCTTCTGCAGACCCCTCGGTACTGCCCCAGAAGTCCACCAACTTTGGCAGGGTGAGGGTAGCCCAGCTCTGCAGACAAGATAAACTGCTTGAAAAGCGCACTAAAGGCAGCCCCAGTGTGCTAGACTGTATGTACCTAATTCAAAGCTAAAAAGGTGCATAACAGCTATGACGGGATTGTTGACTCAGGCTGAAATGAGTATCCGAAATGAATATCCAATTCAATGTATTTGAGATATCTGAATCCATTTTAGCAAAGTGGATAGGATACAAAGCCGTACTTGCTTCCTGCTTTATTAGTGGTTTTGAATCTTTGTTCTGATATTTTCATTCAGTATTTCAGTGTTTGGATTTTGGTCACTCAGCTGTCTTATTTGGCAAGGTTTTTGAATGCTGCTGTGAGATTGATGCATTTGGACTAATCACATTCACTTTCCAAAATTCAAAAACTTGCCAGATAGTCCAGCTACAATGACCAAAGTACTGATACACCAAAGAGAACAAGGAATTAATATACAAATTTTATCCCAGTGACTCAGACAAATTCAGCTATTCATTTATGGGAATTTTAAAATTTCTTACTTATTTTGTACAATTTCATACCCTGTACCCTCCTACTATAAGCAGCTTGAGGCAGCTCAAAATATATAATTAAAACATCAAATACACTATAAATATAAACATTTAAATATAAAATCCAGCAGTATAAAATAAACACAGTGACAGAGCTAAACCCCTGCCCACCAACCCCTCCCTCCCTTCCCATCACCCATCTCCGTCACCAAAGGCCTGGTGGAACAGCTAGGTCTTACACTGTTGTTGAGAGGAAAGAGGGCCCAGGTCCAAATGGACCTCCATCGGGAGGGAGTTCCACAGCCTTGGTGTGGCCACTGAGAATGCCCTCCCCATTGTTGCCACCTGAGTAACTCGGGGGACTTTGAGAAGGGCGTTCCCAGCTGACCGCAAAGGACTGTTCCAGAACCCGTGTGTGTGTGTGAGAGAGGCGGTCCTGCAGGTAGGCAGGGCCCAGGTCATGTAGGGCTTTATAGGTCAAAACCAACACCTTGAATCGGGCCCGGAAGACTATAGGTAGCCAGTGCAAACAACGGAGCACTGGTGTAATGTGCTCACAATGACCCGTCCCCATAAGGAGACAGATCACCATGTTCTACACCAGCTGCAGCCTCCAAACCATCACTAAGGGTAACCCTACCTAGAGTGCATTGCAGTAATCCAGTCTTGAGGGGATGAAGGCATGGATGATGGTGGCCAGATCGGAGTCCAAAATATATGGCCAAAGCCACTGCACCAGATGTAATTGGTGGAATGCGCTCCTCGCCACAGCCACCACCTGAGCATCCAGGCGGAGCTGTGAGTCAAGGAGCACCCCCAGACTACGAACCTGAGGGACCCAAGGGGGGTGAACCCCATCAATTATGGGGGTCACCACACCCTCGGCTCCTCCCACCATCATCACCTCTGTCTTGTCAGGATTCAGCTTCAGATGGGTAACCCTCATCCAGTCCCCCACAGCTGCTAAACACTGAGTAAGCACCGAGACTGCCGGGCCTGGGTCAGATGAAAATGAGAGGTAAAGCTGGGTGTCATCAACATACTGATGACACCAAACACCAAACTTCCTCATGACCTTACCTAAAGACTGCATGTACATGTTGAACAGGAGAGGGGACAGAATGGAACCTTGCAGCACTCCACATGTGAGGTCCCAGGGAGATGAAGAACAATCCCCTAGTACCACCCACTGAGTTCTCCCAGCCAGGAAGGAACGGAACCATTCAAGAACAATTCCGCCCACCCTGGCTCATTCTCACAAGCGGGTCACCAATATCTCGTGATCAATGGTATCAAATGCAGCCGACACATCTAACACGATCAAAAGGGTTGTCCGACCCTGATCCAACTCACGACAAAGGTCATAGACCAAAGCCACAAGCACAGTCTCAGTGCCAGATGAAAGCCGGATTGTGAGGGATCCAGAAAACTGACATGGTCCAGATGCCCCTGATTGTGCTGAGCCACCACCCATTCAATAACCTTCCCTAAAAAGGGAAGGTTAGAGACTGACTGACAGCTGACAAAGGAGTCAATGTCAAGTGATGGTTTCTTGAGCAGAGGCATCCCGGGACTCTGCTCTCCCTAAGGGAGGCATTGATCACCCCTGCCAGCAACAGCCCCAGTGTCTCCCAGCTGGCCTTAACCAATCAGGATGGGCATGAGTGCAGTTCGCAATGGAACACACAAATGGTTGCTCTAACCGTCCCAAGGACATCCCCCGCATCAGCGGGTGACACCCACTGGAACTGATCCCATAAAACAGGACAAGACAGGGCTTCCATTACCTCTGGTTCTCCCATTGCATCAAATGTGGCGTCAAAGTCGTGGTGAATACGAGCAATTTTATCCACAAAAAAGTCACCAAAATGTCACAGTGAGCACTGGAAGATTCCAGTTCCAGGTGGAGGGAGGCTGGACTGACCAGCCCCCCTCACCACACGGAAAAGCTCAGCTGGACATGACTTCATGGACACTATGAGAGCAGCAAAGAAACCCTTCTTTGCTGCCCACACAGCCACAGCATAGGTTTTAAAATTAACTCTATGCTGCAATCTGTCGGCTTCAGCATGAATATGGCACCACTGTCGCTCCAACTGCTGCCCTTCTCACTTCAGCTGCCACAGGTCCTCTGTAAACCAGGGGGACCTGCTTTGCTGACGCTCAGGGAGCGGACACCTAGGAGCCGTTCGGTTGATGGCCTCAGTCAGCAGAGTGTTCCAAAGAGCCACGAGGTCATTGAGCAGATGGTCATCAAGGTAAGATGGTAATTCCCCAAGAGCATTCCAGAACCTCTCCAATTCCATAAATCTCCGGGAGCAAACCAATCAAACTGGTTCCACACCCTCCCGGGGGCAGACATACACCAGGAGACTGGTCCGTAGGAGGTAACGATTCATCTACGACAAGGGCACTGCTAACACGTCCCTCACCAACAGATCCCCCACCTCAAGGCCATGCAAATTCTCTTTGTGAATATCAAAAGGCATATTCATCTCTGATCTGATGTTGACTGAACATCTGGCTAGCCTTGATGTGATAAGGCTTTTACAGTAACTAACTGATGACTTTTGTAAAAGAGAATAATAGGAGACAAAAGCCTAGAATTTAGAGGTGGAAAAGGCTTCTCAGCCATTCCCTGTTAATATTGGGGGGGCAGGGGGGGAGAGAGAACCATCCTTCCTAAACGAACCGCAAAATGCTGATTGAACTCAATAACTTTGGCAGCAGATTGCTGCACCCCCTAGTTTAAAATGCTGCACTGATGTTCTGGAAATATCCCATCTTCATATTGAGGCCCTACCTTCATTTTAAGCTTCCAGGTTCTAGATTTGGCAATTGGGGAGAAGCCACACAGGACTCTAACCTAATTTGGGCAGCGTTATCCCACATTGGGCAGCACATCGTATAGCTGTCAGCAGCCAGCTGCCTGCCCTGCCCCAGGCTGGGGTGGACACCTGGCAGCTATGTGGTCTGTCTGCTGGCGAAGGCCAGAGATGCAGCACATAGCAGCGTTGCCCAAAGCGGGGTTAAGGAGCTGCCTCCCATGTGGCTGGTCCCCGTGCTGCCCCACTCCATGGCATGGTCCACCATGGGGTCTTGAGTGGCAAGCATGTTCGCCATTACCACGTGGGCACATCATGGCTGGGGTGGGATAGTGGGCAGGCTGGGAGATGGTGGCTGATGTGAGATTGGGCAGGACTGGACTGGATGCTCACACATGTGGCCTGCTCCTTGGCCTGCCCCAGAGCATGGTGGGTGGGTGATAGCAGCCCACCCACCTGGGTTCCCTGGGGCAGGTCATGTGGCCTGCTCCCCTTACCCAAAGTGTGGCGGCTGCAATTGCCTGCCCTGGGGTGGGTGGGAGATTGGGCCAGCCCTATCTCGTGAGGCTGTCACTTCCAGGGAAGACGCGCGGGCAAAAAGAACCCCGGCAGCAGCATTTACATGGGGGAAGCTCCATTGAATGACGGCAGAGCACAGATCCGGAAGTGAGGGGGTAGGAATCCATGGCCGGCATGATGCGGGAGAAAAGCGGCTTCAAAATGGATCAAACTTTTAGACGAGAACAAAGTAAGGTGGCTGATTAAAGGATCAGCTGCGTTTTTTGTCTCGTCTAAAAACGTCCTCAGACTCCTTCTTTTTCTCGCTCACATGGTAAAGGTGTGGCTACTAAAGAGAGGTGGCTATTTAACAAGCATGGCTCCTATTACAAGCTTTGTGGTAAATGATCTGTCAGTAATTGAGGGCCACCTCTAAATGAAGATATATGGTGTTAACTAAGCAATGAAGTATGGTTTTAGATCATAATGTACTTCAATTAGTGAAAACAATTATCCCTCCAGGTTAAGATTAAGGACCTGCAAACCCCAGAAGGATTTGGCACTGTGGTATAATATAAAAGCAGCAGCTTTTGCTGGGCTTGGAACTGACTCCAGTTCCCCTTAATATATTTTCTACAGGTTCTTATTAAGCACTTCATCAGACTAAGACAGTCTTCTGGTAGCTCTGTGGGTGTCTTCCCCCCTCCCCCCCCTTTGATTCAATATACAATTGAGAGAGCCTCCAAATTTAATTTTTCTGTCTATCTGGCTTAGGAGATTTGCATAATTGGTTGCTCATGCAGTATTTGTCTATCATTCTGCATGGTATCCCTGCGCTGTCTAAATTGGGCTTGCAATTCCCCACAGGCCATTATATCAGCAGGACTGTGCACAGGCATCACGCTTACAGCGATAGAGCAAATGTGTCACAGTGCTGACTGGGATGCAGGTAAACTGGGAAAAGGGCTCCATGCGCTCACTAACTAGGCAGCCGTCCTCTGAGATTCCTGGAAACCCTCACCCCTTTTAAACAATGGCCCAGCTAAATGAGTGTGGCATGGGAGAGAATAAGGTTTTCATCAGTGGATTTTGTGGGTGGTGGGGTGGGTAGCAGGGCCACCGCAGGTCCTGCAGTGGCCCTAACTTCATTTTGAGCTTCCACCTTCTAGATTTGACAATTGGGGTGAAGCCACACAAGACACTAACCCCATTTGGGCAGCATTTCCCCACATCGTATGACTGGCTGCTGCCAGATGCTCAGGGCGGGCAGCTGACTGCAAAGTGATGTGTGCACTGGGGAAGGCCAGAGACACAGCTCGTAGTAGTGCTGCCTTGCTTGCTTGCCACTTCCACTCACACACACACCCCACATGCTCTCTTACACGTGCTCCCACTCTCCCACATGAACCCCCCACACTTCTCTCTCCCTCTCTCTCTCTCTCTCTCACACACACACACACACACGCATTCCTTCTATCTCANTATGCTGCAATCTGTCGGCTTCAGCATGAATATGGCACCACTGTCGCTCCAACTGCTGCCCTTCTCACTTCAGCTGCCACAGGTCCTCTGTAAACCAGGGGGACCTGCTTTGCTGACGCTCAGGGAGCGGACACCTAGGAGCCGTTCGGTTGATGGCCTCAGTCAGCAGAGTGTTCCAAAGAGCCACGAGGTCATTGAGCAGACGGTCATCAAGGTAAGATGGTAATTCCCCAAGAGCATTCCAGAACCTCTCCAATTCCATAAATCTCCGGGAGCAAACCAATCAAACTGGTTCCACACCCTCCCGGGGGCAGACATACACCAGGAGACTGGTCCGTAGGAGGTAACGATTCATCTACGACAAGGGCACTGCTAACACGTCCCTCACCAACAGATCCCCCACCTCAAGGCCATGCAAATTCTCTTTGTGAATATCAAAAGGCATATTCATCTCTGATCTGATGTTGACTGAACATCTGGCTAGCCTTGATGTGATAAGGCTTTTACAGTAACTAACTGATGACTTTTGTAAAAGAGAATAATAGGAGACAAAAGCCTAGAATTTAGAGGTGGAAAAGGCTTCTCAGCCATTCCCTGTTAATATTGGGGGGGCAGGGGGGGAGAGAGAACCATCCTTCCTAAACGAACCGCAAAATGCTGATTGAACTCAATACCTTTGGCAGCAGATTGCTGCACCCCCTAGTTTAAAATGCTGCACTGATGTTCTGGAAATATCCCATCTTCATATTGAGGCCCTACCTTCATTTTAAGCTTCCAGGTTCTAGATTTGGCAATTGGGGAGAAGCCACACAGGACTCTAACCTAATTTGGGCAGCGTTATCCCACATTGGGCAGCACATCGTATAGCTGTCAGCAGCCAGCTGCCTGCCCTGCCCCAGGCTGGGGTGGACAGCTGGCAGCTATGTGGTCTGTCTGCTGGCGAAGGCCAGAGATGCAGCACATAGCAGCGTTGCCCAAAGCGGGGTTAAGGAGCTGCCTCCCATGTGGCTGGTCCCCGTGCTGCCCCACTCCATGGCATGGTCCACCATGGGGTCTTGAGTGGCAAGCATGTTCGCC
This sequence comes from Sphenodon punctatus, assembly GCA_003113815.1. Lineage (NCBI taxonomy): Eukaryota > Metazoa > Chordata > Lepidosauria > Sphenodontia > Sphenodontidae > Sphenodon > Sphenodon punctatus. The sequence goes on along the minus strand of QEPC01001921.1, from coordinate 2,204,634 downwards.
ATTACCACGTGGGCACATCATGGCTGGGGTGGGATAGTGGGCAGGCTGGGGGATGGTGGATGGGGTGAGATTGGGCAGGACTGGACTGGATGCTCACACATGTGGCCTGCTCCTTGGCCTGCCCCAGAGCATGGTGGGTGGGTGATAGCAGCCCACCCACCTGGGTTCCCTGGGGCAGGGCAGGGCAGGTCATGTGGCCTGCTCCCCTTACCCAAAGTGTGGCGGCTGCAATTGCCTGCCCTGGGATGGGTGGGAGATTGGGCCAGCCCTATCTCGTGAGGCTGTCACTTCCAGGGAAGACGCGCGGGCAAAAAGAACCCCGGCAGCAGCATTTACATGGGGGAAGCTCCATTGAATGACGGCAGAGCACAGATCCGGAAGTGAGGGGGTAGGAATCCATGGCCGGCATGATGCGGGAGAAAAGCGGCTTCAAAATGGATCAAACTTTTAGACGAGAACAAAGTAAGGTGGCTGATTAAAGGATCAGCTGCGTTTTTTGTCTCGTCTAAAAACGTCCTCAGACTCCTTCTTTTTCTTGCTCACATGGTAAAGGTGTGGCTACTAAAGAGAGGTGGCTATTTAACAAGCATGGCTCCTATTACAAGCTTTGTGGTAAATGATCTGTCAGTAATTGAGGGCCACCTCTAAATGAAGATATATGGTGTTAACTAAGCAATGAAGTATGGTTTTAGATCATAATGTACTTCAATTAGTGAAAACAATTATCCCTCCAGGTTAAGATTAAGGACCTGCAAACCCCAGAAGGATTTGGCACTGTGGTATAATATAAAAGCAGCAGCTTTTGCTGGGCTTGGAATTGACTCCAGTTCCCCTTAATATATTTTCTACAGGTTCTTATTAAGCACTTCATCAGACTAAGACAGTCTTCTGGTAGCTCTGTGGGTGTCTTCCCCCCATCCCCCCCTTTGATTCAATATACAATTGAGAGAGCCTCCAAATTTAATTTTTCTGTCTATCTGGCTTAGGAGATTTGCATAATTGGTTGCTCATGCAGTATTTGTCTATCATTCTGCATGGTATCCCTGCGCTGTCTAAATTGGGCTTGCAATTCCCCACAGGCCATTATATCAGCAGGACTGTGCACAGGAATCACGCTTACAGCGATAGAGCAAATGTGTCACAGTGCTGACTGGGATGCAGGTAAACTGGGAAAAGGGCTCCATGTGCTCACTAACTAGGCAGCCGTCCTCTGAGATTCCTGGAAACCCTCACCCCTTTTAAACAATGGCCCAGCTAAATGAGTGTGGCATGGGAGAGAATAAGGTTTTCATCAGTGGATTTTGTGGGTGGTGGGGTGGGTAGCAGGGCCACCGCAGGTCCTGCAGTGGCCCTAACTTCATTTTGAGCTTCCACCTTCTAGATTTGACAATTGGGGTGAAGCCACACAAGACACTAACCCCATTTGGGCAGCATTTCCCCACATCGTATGACTGGCTGCTGCCAGATGCTCACCCCAGCCTGGGGCAGGGCGGGCAGCTGACTGCAAAGTGATGTGTGCACTGGGGAAGGCCAGAGACACAGCTCGTAGTAGTGCTGCCTTGCTTGCTTGCCACTTCCACTCAC
>QEPC01001921.1:2191497-2202249 GCA_003113815.1 Sphenodon punctatus | reverse complement strand
CACCACCCATCTCTCCCATGGATTCTTCTCTCTCTCTCTCTCTCTCTCTCTCTTTCTCTCTCTCTCTCTCTCTCTCTCTCTCTCTCTCTCTCTCTCTCTCTCTCTCACACACACACTCAAACCCCAGGGGGATCAGGCTCTCTTCCCCCAGAGGGTTGGTGTGCGTGCCGGTGCATGTGCGGTTGGTGAGGGAGGGTGCAGATGGGCACACACTGATCTCCACCCACCAACACGCACGGAGCAAGCGCCGTTTTCGCCGGTTGCTCTGTACGTGGGTGATGGGTGGAGGTGGGTGTGGATGCGTGTTCATCGGGCGCGCACACGCACACCTGCCTGCAGCCACTTTTACATGAGACTCACCCATGCATGAACACCCAGATTTCTGTAAAAACCTGTCTTGTTTAAAAAGGGCTTGAGGTGTCTGAAGACTCAGATAAGTGACTGTAGGTCTAAGGCCAGAGAATAATAATTGCAACTCTGATAAAAATAATTGTCTGCATAGTCCAGGAATTTCTGAAGGCAAACACTATGTCCTGTGTGTCATGCAGTCTGCCACCCCTCTATCCCCATGGCAGTTCTTGAGCGTCATGCCTGAAATGTGCTGCAGTTCAAATCCTGCACTGTTTGTTTCCTATTAACATGAAAGTTGTCGCATGACTGCTCTGGGCTCTTCTTCCCCATCTGCCCTTCACCCACTTGCTTCCATATCAAGGAGGGGACAGTCTCCTTTTCTATGGTTTGTTCTCATGAGTTCTTTTTGGAAGGGAAGTACCTCCTAATTTGCTTTTACCTCCTGTGTGTTGCCACAAGCACACAAGCATGGAGGATAAAGTAAGGCAAAGGGGAAGGCAAGGTACTTACCTCTCTAATGAATTGGGATTCAAGTGAGGAGAAAAAGGCACTTGCTCATCTGTAGTTGAGCTGCAGCCAGGCGGGCATATGGACTGACTGCTTCAAGCAGGTTCTGGTGCTGGTTCCTCTTCCCCACTGTTCTGTGGGGGTTGGAGCCTGTGCACACTTGGCTATGAGGAGCATGCACCCTGCTCCCTGCCAGTCCAAGTGCCAGATTCTGAAATTACAGGGCCAATTTCTGTGAGACTTTGGCCGGAGGCCAAATTGTATTTAACTTGTCATGAATATGAAAATCACATGAGGTTGATTATTCAGGTTTAACTCTCTTTTAAGAGGTTCCAAAACCATGTATTCAGATCTCAGTTGGGTTGTGTCATTTGATCTACTTAGTGTGTCTTTGATGTTATCTGGGATTTATATTTAAATTTTAATATGGGATCGCAGGCAAAAAGCATACGGCCAGTGATGTACAACCAAGTTAAGAAATGGAAACACAACTTAGTTCTAAATAGGCAAGATGTTTCATTCATTCATTCATTCATTCATTCAGATAAATATAAGTACATACTGCTCAACATTTTGCAGGGCCAAAGAGTGACAAACCCCGCTTCTTTGGCAAATAATCTCCACCAGTCAGCGAATAAGTTCCACCCCCTCCCAGATTCCAAATACACAGAGAGACAGAAGCTCCCCTGCTTCTCATTCCACTTAGCTTCTTGCCCTTCCATCATTTCCCCCTCACAACCAGAAAAGAGGTGTCCATGGCCTGATTATTTTTTTGTCTTTGGCTCCAGAAAAATGGATTCAGTACCTGAAAAGTGGTAGCAGTGGTATTCTCTCTCCAAAATAGGGACTTTTGAGAGGTACGTAAGAGCAATAGTCCTTAATCATACAGAGAACGAATGAGGCAATGTGTGCAAGTAGCATCTGTAGGACTGAGAGACATGCAGTCATAGAATGCAGGTTTGAAGAGACCTTGAGCAGGGGTTCTCAACCTGTTCCCAATCCTGAGTGCTGGAGTGACGTAAGTGACTACTTGGGAGCACTGCATAATTTGCATGAATAATTTGCATAAATAGGCATAGATTAAGTCTCCCCTCTGCAATTCAGTGTAATTCATTTTAATGGAAATTGAGATAATCAATTAATCCCAACTCACATTGACTCATGTAGACTGAACCCCTGCTCCAAGGCAGGATGAAGTCCACATTATTTTCTCCCTTTGCAAAGTTATCAAGCCTCTTTTCTTTCCCCGCCTTGTGCTTCTGTGTGCATTGTATGCAGGTCCTCAATGTAATTAACACAGAATTAGTGAAGCATATTATGCCAAATAGAGACTTTAAAATGACTTCTGTTTACTGTGCCTCTGCTGTCCATTAACATTCTCTCAGAATAAGCAGGACATTAGGATGTACCTTACACATCCAGCAGCACAGCAGGTGCATCCTGCTTAAACATTCAGCAGCCATCAAATGTTTAGCATGCTAGGTAAATTAATTACCTCCTTTCATTCTTCCACAGAAAGTAAACCTTGGGCGTCCTGGTTCACAAAGTGTGCTGGAATAATTGAGGATGCTTTTTCCATTAATGATGAGATCTACATTCAGAAACAGTTTCTTGATGCTGTGTCCTGGAGAGAAAGCAGAAGGCAAGTCTATCAAACAACTATATGGAAATCAAGAGACTGTAGCCATTTCTTTTTTTATTTATTTTATTGAGATCTGACTCTTTTCTGAGGTAATAAATCCCCAACCCCTCCATGGTCCTGAATGCATAGAAAATTAGGGGATTCAGAAACAGCCCACTGTGGAAGATAAGAGACAATGCAGAGTGGATTCTTTGTAGGCCATTGGATATTTCAGACAGGACTCTGCAACTCGGCACTGTAGACAAGCCTATGTCAGCATTATGTTGTAACCTCTCCCACCAAAATTGTCTTTAAAATACATCTGAGTGCAGGTCTATAATGGTGAAAGGCTGGTGCACCTATTCAATTTGTATTACAGAGTGTCAAGGATGTCCTAGAAAAAGATTTGTGGTCCAGCTGGATTAATATATGGCAGATTGAACCACTTTCTTCACCTTTCATTATTAAGTAATACCTAGATGTCCCAAATAAGACCAAGGCTTCATTGTACTTACCATCTAAACAGACAATCTAAACAGAGACACAAGGAGCTGGAGTTCAAAGATGCAGATGAGAATAGAACCCAGCTGTAGAGCTGAAACTGGGACTTACAAGACAGGTCAAAATGGTGGTATCTGACCCATCCTGGATGGGTTGTGCATTACCTGCATAATGCCTAATGAATTACCTGCATTGAGGAGCTGTCATTTCCAAGTTACCAAATTCCTGGGATTTTAATGTTATTTTCCTGTTTTTCTATTTGTTTCATATTTCCTGCTATTTCTTTCTACTTTGGTTCCAAATTTACTTAAGTTCACCATTTGGATACCTTGGTTCAAATTTGCTGGATGCAGCCTTGCTGTTGGTTGAAATGTGCACACACAGGCTAGCTGCCAAGGCAAAATAACTTTGCTATTGGTCAAGGGTCACATAAGGGTGGGGTAAAGAAAATAGACAAAACCAAAACTTTCTTCTCGTGTGTGTGATGGCAAAAATGATAAAAACCAAAATTTGGAAACACTAATACAATAATTCAGAACAAGGTCAGTAAAACAGAAAGTTGGTTCCTCTGTGATGGTAAGAGCTGAGTTTTTGGGTAGATGGTTATCCATCTCAGTAAGTTGATACTGCTCAGGTAGCTGATAGACTCTCTGAAATGGTGTGTTTTACTCACGGGTACAGAATTTGTTACCTGTTTCAGCTCTAACCCTAGATCCTTATCACTGAATTGTTTTGTTTCTTTGGGTAAAATATTCTCATTTTTTGTTTAACAGTAGCAAGGAAAATCACTTGTTGCTTTTTGTTAACTCCTGCTTCACATTCACCACATTCAAAGGTGTTTTCCTACTTACTTAAGACCAATGCAGCTCTGATAGTAAAAGCACGGACTGTGATTCTGGAACAACCGTCAATGCTCAAAGCAAAATCTTGCACTGGATCTGTCAAGAAGGACAAAGAAATGGATGATCAGTTTTATTTCCAACACTGGGACGAATGAGTGAGAAAAGAATAAAAAACCTCATGACCTCTTTTGTTTAAAAGTCTGCAGAAGACATCCTTCCTCCCAACCTGCAGGAACAGGACAGTTCTGTGCAAAGCTCTACCAGTGTCGCCACACCTGAGCTCCTCACTCCCTTAACTACTAGGGGTGGGAAGTTCATATTCGGATCAATACAAATTGTCCAAATTTGGCAGATTTTTACTTTATTTATTTATTTATTTATTTATTTAACAATTTTATACCCTGCCCCTTCTGCAAAGCAGATCGGCGAGGCTTACACTTTAAAACAAAAATATAAAACATATAAAATACCAATATAAAACCACATTTAGGGTGAAGCCATAAAAATATAAACATTAAACAACCCCCTCCCAAACCCTCAACCCCCCCCCATCCCATCCCTCCCTCCCTCCCTCATCTGTCCCCTCCACCAAATGCCTGGCAGAACAGCCAGGTTTTACAAGCTCAACAAAAAGTCAGCAGGTCTGGGGCCAGGCGAGCCTCCTCCGGGAGGGAGTTCCACAGCCAAGGTGTGGCCACTGAAGATGCCCTCGCCATAGTGGCCCCCTGATTTACTCGGAGAACCTCCAAGAAGGCACCCCCAGCGGACCGCAGGGGCTGATCAAGGACCCAGGAATTGAGGCGGTCCCGCAGATAGGTTGGGCCGAGGCCATGTAGGGCTTTAAAGGTGAGAACCAACACCTTGAATTGGGCCCGGAAGAAAATAGGCAGCCAGTGCAGAGAACCAAGTACTGGTGTAATGTGCTCCTGGCGAACCGACCTTGTAAGGAGCCGTGCTGCCACATTCTGCACCAGCTGTAGCCTCCGGACCATCACCAGGGGTAACCCCATGTAGAGTGTGTTGCAGTAGTCCAGTCTTGAGGTAACAAAAGCATGAATGATGGTGGCCAGGTCCGTGCCTATGAGTCGGTGCCTGTGAGTCAGTGGGGCCATGGAATCACAGGGTGGGGCTGCAGGTCCCTGTGGTGACCCATGACAGAGCTAAGGCTCCAATAGGTCAGCTGATGGGTTAGGGCATGCAGGGTCTGGACTGGGAGGTTCCTGGGGGTAACACCCTGCCGGCTCAGGACCTCCCAAAGGCCTGAACCTGAAACAGCCTGGACCACACTCCTTCCCTGGAAGGGGGACTCCGAATAAGGTTAGAGCACCATGTGGGGAGGCCCATGATGAAATGATAAAGAGGGTCAGCTGCTCTGATGCCGAGAGGAACTAACTACAGCCCAGGAAGAACTGTGGAGAGAGTAGTCTACCCTGGAAGGGAGAAACAATGGCGAGAACTGGACCCCTCAGGTGGAGACCTGAGCGGGGCATGGGACTACTCATTGGCTGGGTGCTGACATCTCAGGATGACACCTTGGACCAGCGGTGAGGACATCCCTCGTCAACAGAGGATGCATAGAGCGCATGTGAGTGCTGTGAGCACCTCTCTGGAACACTATTCTGCTACAGCAGAGTTTTGAAATGTGAATACTGCATTTGGACAAATCATATTCATATTCAAAACCACAGAAAACCCGCCAAGTAGTATCACTAAGTGACTGAAATGCTGAGAACAAAATACCAAAACACCAAAGAAACCAATATATTGACACAAAATAGAGAAAGATGCCAATTTTGCAGTGGTGTTGAAGACGAATTCATGTATTAGTTTGTGGGAACATATATGAGAATTATATTTGTGAATATGAAATGTCATATTCATTTTAGCGCTAACATAAACTCTCCTTCTCACCACACGGACATTTGGCTCCCTTTGAAAAGGTTGCAAGTGGCTTGGTGCTCAAAGCCGCAAGCATAAACCAAAACCTAGAGCGTTCAGCCCATTTCAGTCACCATACAGGCCCATGTACTGGACAGAAAATGGTAGGTGGGTGGTTTTTTTTTTGTCCAAGGTGGGGTAGCAGGAAGCAGACAACATTATGAGGAGCCGCCAGCAGCTCTTCACTCAGCAGCTGAAGCACAAAGATACTGATTGTACAGTACTTCAGAGGGAATTGAACTAGGGCTGAAACTCAATCTCTACATTTTCTTGATTCTTGAAGAGAATTGAGATAAAAACGAGAATAAAATCTCGCCGTTTATTTTTTTGTGATATTTTAAAAAAGCCTTGCATGTGCAAAATGGCCACTGGGAAAAAGTGAACAGCTGCCCTTTTCTAAAATGGCACGGATGCTGCTGCCCATGCCATCTTGGGAAAGGGCCACACATGCACAGAATAGCCCCAACAGCCCTTTTGCACATGTGCAGTGAAAAAAATGTAAAAGCGAGATTCTCGTGAGATTCTCAAAACCTTTAACGAGATCATCCCGAGAACTTGCTAAGGTTTCAAGATTCTTGAGACAATCAAATGGAGTCTCATTTCAGCCCTAAACTGAGCCACGGCCCCCTTGTGATGGCAGATGGTTGGCCAGGTAGAACTGAATCACTTTTAGGGAGTTATTTCTGAACCCCCCAACTGCCATGCGGAATACAAAAACTCCAAGGTTGGCTCCAATGGGAGCTGCTGGGTCCACAGCCCTTGTCTAAATTAGGCTGTTTACTAAGCCCATGGGGCAGCTGTCCCTGAAGCAAGCCATCTTGGCTCCACCATGGCAACATTTTCATGATCGCACTTCCCGGAACACATTCATATTTGATAGCTGCCCTGGAGCAATTTACTCTGCTGCTGGCCAGGGGTAAATTGCTCCAGTGCATCTAGCATTGCTGCTGGCATAAAGGTTTCAGGAGAGCTTCTGGTATGAACTGTTGCTTGTAGGATGGACTGCTGGGGCTTGCGTTTCCTGAGTATAATGTTTCAATAGCATTTGGCCTTCCCCAGGTGATAAGTGAGCACACCAAGTAAGGGAGCACAGAGCCTCCAACCCCACCCCACAAACCCATGGGGCAGTGAACATGCAGGTACCAGTGGCCTCGTGGAGCAACAATGATAAATCCCATCTTCCTGCAAGGAGAGGGAAGTGCTACTTGGGCCACTGCTTCTCTAGGTGGGGCCTGTGCTGCTGCTGCTGCATTCTTGGGGCATCATAGAGCAGCAGTGGGGAGTGGTCGCCCCATCCCTGACAAGCAGCAGACTAAATGGCCAAGGGCCTCCTATTGCTTGTGTTGCTTTCCACTGAGGCAACATGTCCCAGTGAGGAAAATACAGTGTGAATGCTGCCTTCTAGAGCAACTAGAAATCCAGTGTAGCCTAGTGGATAAAGTTTTGGACTTGGAGCTGGGAGACTAGAACTTAAATTCTATCTTAGCTGTTAATCCACTGGGTGGCCTTGGGCAATTCACTTTCTCTCACCCTCTTCCCCATCTGCAAAATGGAGATAATAATAATCACCTACCTACCTCACAGGGCTGTTGTGACAGTAAACTAGATAAGGATTGTTAAGCACTGAAAATACTATATAAAAATAGTTACCCACAGAACAACACTCCCCATGCCTGAGTGTACATGGTGGGTGTTTTCAACTGAGATGTTACGACACATGACCACCCAGTAAGCCCTCATCTGACCACCTGTTTGAAGGTGGAGCAGGGGGATGCACACTCCCATGAGCCACGCCGCACCCTCTCATGACGGCTCATAGAGCACTGCTGAAAAATCAAGAGTGTCCTGTATGTAGGGTGGCCATACCTTCCCTTTGAAAGAGGACACACGGAAAATACATGTTACAGGGCTGCATTGGTTTCAGTGCAGCCCTGCAACATGTATTTTGCATAATCGTCCTCTTTTAAAGGGGAGGTATGACCACCTTATCTGTACGGGGCAAGTAAAAAAAAAGTGCATGGCAATGAGCTACACATCTTTCCAAGTCATGGGAACTGGCCGCAANTCCCTGCTACATTTGGCCTTCCAGTGACCTGACAGAAGACCATGTTTTAGCCACCCGAACACAACCGAACGCGATTCGAATTGAACGAACTGTTCGGCCATTTCGTCGTTCGGTGTTCGGTTCCGTTCGGTGTGTTCGCCATTTTCGTCGTTCGGTGTTCGGTTCCATTCAGTGTGTTCGCCATTTCGGTGTTCGGTGTTCGGTGTTCGTCCGTTCGTGTTCGTGGTCGTGTTCAGTTGTCCGAACAGGCCGAGTTCGGGCCGAACACCGAACTACCGAACCGCGTTCGCCCATCCCTAATTTCTATATATGAAGACTCTTAGCCCAGGTTTTCACATCTCTTTGATATGATAATGGTGGGGCTTCCTTCACCTCTCTGCCCTTGTGTAGCAGGAGTTGGATTTGTCTTCTCCAAGGCTTGGTTAACAGGGCAATGTGTGCCTCGACCTCTGTTTTGAATATTGCCTTTTCAAAAATCTTTCCTTCTCAAAAGGTTAAATTATGTGGGGGATTCTTAGTTGACAAGAAGGGAAGCAGGATGAGGGGGTCAGAGTGAAACGGTACAGGGAATACAATACACAGGCACAGAACAGACTGGTGTTTTCAAATGTGTAGCACAGGAAGAGAAAACAACTCCAAAGAAAGAAACCGCTGAGGAAGAGGAGGGTGGGCAGCAGGCACACACGCTCTCAAATACAAATATCACTACTTAATTTTTGCTATTTTTGAAAAAGCAATGACATGCAGGGTCACTATTATTGGTGGCAATTCCATGAAGGCATACTCTGTATTGCCATTAAACTGGCTTAGTTAATTAGCTGTGCAGCAAAAGATATTTCTATGAAAAGTCATGTAATGGTCACACCAAGGTCAGAGGGACCTCCACTGTTTTGTGGGGTTTTTTTGGTGTGTGTGTCTTTATTCCTGTCATTTCTTCTTTGTCAGGACCATATTTTGAACCTCCCGCCCTGGGTTGTAGTATACCTTTCCCAAGCACCACTGCTGCACTTGGCAAGAGACCTTTTTGTATCTCTGTCTCCTTTTTGTCTTTGACCCCACCCATCTGTCTTCCTGATTGGCTCCCGAGCCTTATGTAAGGCATGCTGGGAGCAACAGGAGGCTGGCGAAGCATCTGTGGTTCCTTCTCTTGGATTCACTGCTCTTCCCTGCACCAGCTCAGGTCTTTCCTTATAGTTGTATTGTTACAGGAGTCTTCTGTCCTTGCTTAGTTGTTCCTCCTTTTTCTTCTGTGTTGTGGTGTTTGTTCTCTCTCATTGTTCCAACTTTCACCTTTTTGTATGGTTTTCCATGTTCCTTTCCTCCCCTGTAGCTTGTGTAACCTTGGTCTCCCTTATTGCCCCTCTTTGCCTGATCCCTCATAGAACTACCCCTTGCTTAATTCCTTTCATAGTGTTTGTTTCCATTCCTCACCCCCATCTAGCTAAGCTATAGCTCTGTTCATGTCTTGCTAAGTGTCTTGTTTTCCTCATTGCCTTGTTGAGCCATAGTTGGTTGTTTTGCTGCTTGTTCCCCTTGTTGCCTCTTAGTTCTTGCTCCTTTTTTATGTTTGGTTTCTTCTATGTCCATAGTAGCTACAGATTGTGTGTTAAGTTCTGCTTCCCCTGGGTTCCTTTACGATGATGATCTTGACCACAGCCTCTGAAATCAGCTGTCAGTAGATGATTCTGAGTGAATGTTAACCCATCTGTCATGTAGGCTGCTGTGTGTCTGTCCATTCCCTCTCTTAGATCTGTCTTCCAAGTTTGGGTTCTCAAATGCTTCTCTCTAGCTCCCTGATAATGCTCCTGTGGTGCCCTGATCCTGACTCCACTTATGGTTCCTGGCTGTGTTTCTGACAGTATTTTTAGACACACATTAAAGTTCCGGATGTTTCAATCTTCTGGGTTTACAAGTAAGTTCCGGATTCATTTTTCACACACATGCTGCCCTGAAGCAGTTCCTGGATGCATTCTTCACACAAACACTGCCCTGAGGCAGCCTAAAGTAGCTGCAGCTGTAAATGTGACAGGCTTCTATGGAAACCAAGTGACCACAGCTGCCTGGAGCAAAGCCGTTTACCAGGAGAACCTTTTACACAAGTTCTGGGAGAAGTTTCACGCAGAAGTTCAAAGATCCGGATGTTTAAGATCTGGATGAGTGATTTAGACACACAGAAAGTTCTGAATGTTACAGCAAACATCCAGGAGAAATGTGTGTCTAAAAACACCCATTCTTTTATAAAGTTGATTTCAAAAGCTGTTGCAGTCAGGCTGAAAGAGCAATTTCCTGCTTGTGTAGGAACCATATACCTTTAGACTTCTCTTTTCTACAAGTTGGTTAGGGCCTCTTCCTTTTCAACCTCTTCTCAGGGATTCCTTTCCTCTTTGCTTCTGCACAGTAGTTTTTCACTTCTGTATTTAGTACGCTGTATGGTAGTGAAGGTCAGAAAGTTTATGCTCTGATTCTGGGCTGATCAGGAGTCAGTAGCTTAGGGCATATTGTTCACAGAGAACAAGCAACCCCAGGGAAACTGAGATTGTCTGGAGGTCGTCATGTGATTGACTCTGGGGTGTTCAGATGACACATGGGCCCAGTGCCATATACAGCGAAATAGGGCCCCTGTATGAAATGGTCATGTGGGCCCCTCCCTAACATAGGAGTGTTTTAATGGAAAAAGATTAGAAAAGGGAAAATGTTACCGTCGTTTTTGATATTCAGTTACACATAATGTCCCTGTAGGGGCCAGGGTACCTACACTACAATCCTGTATGTTACGTGTATGTTTCTAGCTTGTTCATGGGCCCCTCTTGAGGCATTGGTCCTTTTTACATGAGATGCTATCATGCTCCCCTGCATGGACACCCATCATCCATGTGGGGGAGCATCCTGTGTAAATGTGGGGGTACATAGGTGCACACTCCCGCGAC
>QEPC01001921.1:2170632-2180817 GCA_003113815.1 Sphenodon punctatus | reverse complement strand
GATGTTATGGAGGGCGAAGCGGCAGGACTTGGCAACAGAGTCAATGTAAGGCTTAAAGGAAAGATGAGTGTTAAAGATGAAGCCCAAACTATGGGCTTGGGGAACAGGATGGATGGTGACTCCATCGATGCAGATGGACAGGAAAGTGGGAGAGGAAGAGGAGGGAGGAAAATAAGGAGTTCAGTCTTGGCCATGTTGAGCTTGAGCTGGCATTGGGACATTCAGGCGGAGATATCAGCGAGACAGTTGACAAGGTGTGAGCGGACAGAAGGGGAGAGAGAGGGAGTGGAGAGAGAGAGCTGAGTGTCATCAGCGTAGAGATGATATTGGAAGCCGTGGGAGGCAATGAGTTTGCCAAGGGAAAGGGTGTAGATAGAGAAGAGGAGAGGGCCAAGGACAGAGCCTTGGGGAACCCCAACTGAAAGGGGGAGGGAGGAGGAGCTGGAATTGGGAAGAGACACATTAAAGGAGCGGTCAGAGAGGTAGGAGGAGAACCAGTCAAGGACAGAGCCGCAGAAGCCCAAGGAGTGAAGCGAGTCCAGTAGGTGTGAGTGGTCGACAGTGTCGAAGGCAGCAGAGAGGTCAAGGAGAACAAGAATGGAGTAGAGGTGCTTAGATTTAATGACAAGTAGATCATTGGTGATCTTGTCAAGGGTAGTTTCCGTAGAGTGAAGGGGGTGGAAGCCAGATTGGAGAGGGTCCAGGGAGGAGTTGGAAGAGAGGAGGTCCAGGCAGCGGGAGTAGACAACATGTTCCAGAAGCTTATGTGAATAATACTCACAAAGAGTAAACCCGCTACCCATTTCAGCTCTAGTCTGCTGCTGATGCTAACATATGAAAGTGGCCTCTGGGAACAGTTTTATAACTCTAAAACAAATACTGAAAAAATGCATGGAAAATACTCCCCCACCCCCTTAAGATATCTGCTGCAGAAAGCAAGGAGAATGCTACCATGTGAACACTTCAGTTTATGAGTACTTTTTCATTGCCAATTAGCACAATTGATGCAATTACAGCTATCTAAATACTGTCTAAGCAGCTGCTGGTAGGACTGTCAAAGAGTTCCGCTCCATCAACCTTGACTGCATGCACTTTCAAAGCATGAGCGTGACACTGAAATCTGCTCAGGGCACTTAACTACTACATTACCTTTCTTTCCCCCAGAGATTTGCCTTGTTAAATGTAATTTAAAAGATCAAAAGCCTAATTGTTGTAGAAGACACTGTGAAATTTAAAGTGATGAGGGTTGGGCTTTTCGTAGTTTCAGAAAAAACGTATGGCTCACTCTTCTATTACTAGTTGATAAAATACTTAGCATTAAGATTTCAAGGGCCACTTAAAAGGTATTTTCCTGACAGTATGAGCTCTTAAGCAAATATTGCCTAATACTAGGGTTGGGAATTTCGGATTTGGTTAGAACATAAGAAGTGTCATACTGAGTCAGACCAATGGTCCATCAAGCCCAGCCTCCTGTCCTCCGACAGTGGCCAATATCAGTCACATAGAAGAAGACCAACAGTCACAATGGGCAATCCATTCCCTGCTGGTCACTCCCAGCTCCCCACAGTAAGAAGTTCATCCCATAAGCTACTTGCTTTATAGCCATTAATGGACCTACTCTCCGAGAACTTATCCAGTCCTTTTTTAAACCCAGCTATACTACTGGTCTTGACAACATCCTCTGGCAACAAATTCCATACGTTAATTACACATTGAGTGAAAAAGTACTTCCTTTTATTTGTTTTAAATCTGCCGGCAGCTAGTTTCATGGAGTGTCCCCTAGTTCTAGTACTATTTGAGAGGGTAAATAACCATTCCCTATCTACTCGTTCCACACCACTCAAGATTTTATAAACCTCTCTCATGACCCCTCTCAGTCTTCTCTTCTCTAAGCTGAAGAGACCCAGCTTGTCAAGCCTCTCTTTGTATGGAAGCCGTTCCATACCCTTTATTATTCTTGCTGCCCTTCTCTGTACCTTTTCTAGTTCAGCTGTCTTTTTTGAGATGGGATGACCAGAACTGCACACAATATTCCAGGTGCGGTTGCACAATTGATTTGTATAGAGGCATTAGGACATCCTCAATCTTATTCTCTATCCCTTTGCGAATAACTCCTAACATTCTGTTCGCTTTTTTGACTGCTGCTGCTCACCGTGGGCTGAGGATTTCAGTGTATTGTCCACAATCTCTCTCAGATCCTTTTCCTGGGTGGTAACTCCTAGCTTAGTACCCAGCATTGTGTACTCATAGTTTTAAACTTTTTATCTTTTTTCCCTATGTGCATCACTTTGCACTTGTCCACATTAAATCTCATCTGCCATTTAGATGCCTAGGCACCCAGTCTTGTAAGATCCTGTTGTAGTTGTTCACAGTCTGCTCCTGTTTTAACTACCTTGAATAACTTGGTGTCATCTGCAAATCTGATCACCTCACTCTTAACTCCCTTTTCCAGATAATTAATGAATACAATAAACAGCACAAAAAATGGCCAATTCAGTTCTCCTGAAATTTTGGTTCTTGATTCAGTTTTGGGCAATTTGGGTATTTTGCATCAATTTTTGGTGTGTGTGTGTGTGTGTGTGGTTTCAATGCAAAATAATTCAATGCAAAAAAACTGAGTCAGAAACTGAATCGAGAACAGAAATTCTCAGACAACAGAATCCTAAAAAATTGAATCCAAAATTTGCCGTGGAGTCCCATCCCTACATAATACACAGAATATTTTCTGGATATTGGGGAAACAGCATTAAAAGAGCAGTTTATTGTATCTACCAATTACAGTGCAGGCATCATTATTTACCCCTCTGTGTTTCTTTTAAGAACATAACTGACATTTTGAGTCAGACCAGTGGTCTAACTAGTTCAGTACCCTGTCTCCAAGGATGGCCAATATTGGATGTCTCAAAGGAAGTGTACAAGAAACTGGACAATTATAGATTGATCCATCCACTGTTGTTCTCTTACAGCTTCTGGGCATCAGAAGCTTATGGACACCTGACCTGTCCTCCATAAAAAGGTACAGCATCATTCTCCAACTTGGCTTGACTTGGGATTTTTCAACTCAGGCTCTTGCATGCCCCATGACCAGTGTGCCCTCACTGTCTTTCTGGTTCTGTTACAATATCCCAGAATGTGAAATTACAAATATTAGAAGTCTTACTGTGACCCTTGGTGCATGTGATGTCACAGCAATGCATTCTGTATTATCTTCGGTAGGCCAGGGGATACATTTCACAGCCTGGAGTGGGAACTGAAGTTTCAAAGGCTGACTAACACTCTGTTTCTGGGTTGAATGCTCTCATCTGGAAAAAGCACATCATTTTTTCCAGCAATTGCGTGTTTATTTATCTCTCCTGCCCTATCCCAAGGGCTTAGAGTGGGTTACAATACATACAATATATATTTAAAATGCACAAATAAAAACCAGTTGAAATCCCCTATCCCACATTTCCCCCGACATTTATCCTTGGCTGCCAAATGCCTGTCTTGCTTCGCCTCTGGAGGATGAGCAGGCTCAGGCTTAGATGAATCTCCAGAGGAAAAGAGTTCCATAATTGTGTGGCAGCCACTGAGACTGTCCTCTGTGCTCCTTTGCCCTGCAAATTTGATGGGAGGGTACATGCAAGAGGGTGATCCTGACTGACCTCAAAGGCTGTGATGAGGAAATAAGGGAAGAGGTGGTTTTTCCAGGCATAGGGGGTCCAGGACAGCTGCCTTCTTCCTAATTTTTCTCTCATGTACCCCTGTTCCATCCCAAGACATTCAGGGCAAAAATTATTCCAGCTCTTATTTTGAATCCTACATCCTCACATAGATCCCATGAGAAGTTGCATTTCTGTCATGATGACAAGCAGGCCACCTGGAGGATTTCAGGGCAGTGCCTCAATTTAGAATGTCTCATCCACATACATACTTTACATGGAAATGCCAAGTGCTGGGACTGATGACAATCCAGATTTGGCACTACAAGGTCCACAGGGAAAGCCATTTTTCAGAAACAACAAATAATGACATCACATCCTGGATGATGAAGGTCTGCATGGAGAACAGTGAAGACGTATCTTGCCTCAACGAGTGGTCTCTCCCACTGGGATTTTTGAAATGTTTTCCCTCTTTGAGGGTGGCTAGGAAGCATCCAGTAGAATTTGCCACAATTTTGAAAACTCGCCACCGATGCCACTTGAATACAGGGTATACAGTGAGAGTGCTTTTCTCAGGACATGTCCACGGGAGAAATTTAATGTGTGAAAGGGTAATACATGGCAACCAGGGCCATTTTTGGGTGGGGACAAAGGGTGAAGTTGCCCCAGGCCTCTTATGAGATGTTGGTGACCTGCTTTGTGGGACCATGCTGGGGTGGGTGGAATTCTTCTTGAATGGTTCCGCTTTTTTCTGGCCGGAAGAACTCAGCGTGTGGTATTGGGGGGATAATTCTTTATCCCCCCCCCCGAGATCTCATGTGTGGTGTTGCGCAAGGATCCATTCTGTCCCCTCCCATGTTCAATGTGTATATGCAGCCCTTGGGTGTGGCTGTAAGAGGGTTTGGTGTTAGGTGTCATCAATATGCTGATGACACCCAACTTTACCTCTTGTTTTCAGCTGACCCCAGGTCCGGCAGTCTCGTTGCTTACCTGGTGCTTGGTAGCTGTGGGGGATTGGATGAGGATGAGTCTCCTGAGGCTGAATCCCAACAAGACAGAGGTGATGCTGGTGGGGGGAGCAGGAGGTCTGTAGTCTGTGGGTGCTCCTCATTTCACAGCTCTGCCTGGATGCCCAGGTGGCACCTGTGGCGCGAAGTGTCTTCTGCCAGTTACATCTGGTATGACGTCTTCGGCTGTTTATCTCGGACTCCGACCGTGCCGCCATCATTCATGCCTTCATCACCTCAAGACTGGACTACTGTAATGCACTCTACTGTCAGCCGCCGCAGCTGCTGCCTGGCGCGGCAGCCCCCCCGAAGGCTCAGGAACCCCGCTCCACTCACCCGGAGTGTAACGCCGCCTCCGTTACAGGCGCCCCCAGCCGGAGGCGCCGAAGGAAAAAGCGGCCAGGAAAATGGCTCCCGGACCGGGCAAGACGCCCTGGAGCCCCACCCCCCGCTGCCGCGCTCTGCGCGCCTCCAGGCACGCACGGGGGGCGGAGCCAGCACTACAAAGGCCGGCACTGCAAGTGTAGCAGTGCCGGTGAACAGAACTACAACCCTGGAGAGACTGGCCCCCCTCCTGAGCTAAGTGGTGAAATTGACTACCTTGTTTGGATTGCTGTTTGTTCCTCCCTTTTCCTACCCCCTGTGTGCTATTGTGTTAGAGCATGCCTCTGTCTTTCCTGGGATATTTGTGTATGTGTGACCTCCTGTTTCCCCTGACCCAGAGTACTGAGAGAGCGACTGAGAGCCTGCGGGCTCGCCCGATTGGCCCCCCCCCGTCCTGGGACCATCCCGTCCTTCTTCCTCTGGAGTGTGTGAGCCCGTGAACCCTATCGTGAACCTTGGGACCCCTCCCCTGTGGACCAGGCACCTCCCTCACTTCTCCGCCCTACCATTCCCCTGGCAAGTGTGAGTAGTGAGTTTGGACCCCTTTTCCTTCCCCAGCCCTGTGCCCTATGATGATAGGGGTCAACGTTCAGAGTGCGTAAGCACACGAACAGACCCACACACTATCCTGACGGGCTTCCTTTCCCCGCACTTCGCAAGCAGAGCTCCCTTGTGTGCAAGAGGTGTGAACGGGTGGTGCTTCTCCCCTTCCTACCCCCCTCCCACTGACATCTACGTGGGGCTACCCTTGGTGGTTCAGAGACTGCAACTGGTGCAGAATGCGGCAGCCCACCTCCTTACGCAGATGGGTCATCGTGAGCATATCACACCTGTGCTTCACTCGCTGCACTGGCTGCTTATAGTCTTCCGGGCCTGGTTCAAGGTGTTGGTTCTTACCTATAAAGTCCTAAACGGCCTGGGCCCTGCTTACCTGTGGAACCACCTCACTTCCCAGGTTCTTGATCGGTCCCTGTGGTCAGCCAGGGTCACCCTTCTTGAAGTCCTCCGTTTGTATCGGGGGGGCAACATTACAGAGGACGTTCTTGGTGGCAGCACCATGGCTGTGGAACTCCCTTCCAGTAGGGGTCCATCTGTCCCTGGATCTTCTCTCCTTCAGACATCCATGTAAGACATGGCTAGTTCACCAGGCTTTCGGTAGGGGAGACGGGTAATGGGAGTGGGGATGGGCTGGGGGTGCTGTTTTTCTTTGTCTGAGACTTTTATATTGGATAATAGTTTATGTCTTGTATTAATTGTTGTTTTATGGTTTTACTCATTGTAAGCCACCCAGAGCTGCCGAGGGCAGGAGGGGGTGGGGTAGAAGTCAAGTGATTGTATAAATAAATAAATAAATAAAATATCTAGTGAAGGAGTTGGCTGGAGGTAGCACATCATGATGGCCAGATCCCTCAGCCTTTGGTTCCTTCAAAACTGGGAGTAGGTAGATCTTCCTGTCACTTCTTGCTGCTGGCTCCATTGGTTCTTGTACTGCTCTTGCCCTGCCTCCTCTCGTGGCCAAACTTGCTTGGCACAGGTTAACTTGCTGTGCAAACCCTTTTGACACAGCACCCCACCCCTACACTTCCAAACACTCTTCTTGCTTACAGAGTTCTTCTGTCACTTTATCATGCCTGTAAGCCTCTCGGTGCAGGGACCTGTCTCTAGTTCGTGACTCTTCAGCACCAGACACATTGCTGGTGCTCTATAAATAAGGAACAACAATAGCAATAGCGTCGTGCACATCACCAAAGCAGACAGAGGACCTGAATGTCATTCACGTATGCAGTGTATCTTTAAATAAATAAATCCAGTTATTTCGTTGCTTTGTGCAGAGTTAACTGGGCTATGGTGGAAACTGAAGTCCAATAAATAAATAAGTGAAGAAGTGTGGAGTTAATCTTGATTAGTCCCACTGTAAATGAAAAGATGCTTAGGACTATAAGCTGTGGATCTGGTTTATTGCTCACACTGGTTTCACAAAGTGGCTGTGCCAGTCTGGCCAGGGGAGGGCAAGTGCTTAATCTGTAAAAGAAGAAGGGGGTATCTGGGTGCAATGCTGTTGTGGACGCATAGATGATAACTGGAGGGAGAGGTGGGGCTGCCCTACCAGGCTCCTGTTCTTGCCCCTACATTGTCAGCCCTTGATTAGGGCTAGATAGTGGCCCTTTTTACACAAGACAGGCCCACTCATGCCCACGCAGATCCAGTACGTGGGCATGAGTGGGTGCCACCTGTGGGAATGCCGCAGTTGGTGGGTGTGCGTGCATGCATGCTCCTGAGAAACATGCATGCACACCCACTTCCACCCATCACCCACTCACAGAGCAATTGGCCAAAATGATGATTCCTCAGTGAGTGGGAATGCGCAGGGCGAGATTGGTGTGCGCCCATGTACACCGCCCCCCCTGCACTGCCCATGCTGCCGCATGCACACCGATCCCCCCTGCGGCCTGTTGTAAAAGGGCATAAGTTCAACAGAGGCAAGGCTTTGCAGCTTGCTGCTGCCGCTACCAACCAGCTGTTTAAGGCCTTTGATCACCCCAACCCTGGGGGGGGAGAGTAGGAGTGAGGCTGATGTATCCAGCTATGACTGGAGTCTGGCAGAGTACTAGTATCAGTGGCAGGGTCTAGCAAAATTAAGCTCTGGGGAGCGCACTCTACACATTAGGATGGGAGCGGAGTGCTACAGTGAGACAGGTGGGCGGCAATGTCTCTTCTGAAAGTGCTCTGCTATCACAAGCCCAGTGAAGGTGGCAGAGTTCTTGCAGAATGCTTTCTTTGAAGAGGAGGACAGCACTGCAGGACAACTAGTTGCTTTGCAGGACTGTTCCACACATGCAGGATGGGTGGCCAATGCAGCTGAGACAAGTAGTGGATTTGCTGTTTGCAAATAATTTTTCCATTTTTGGAGAGCCCTTTGAATATCCAAATAATGTTCACACTCAGAACAAGCATATTCACTCATCTGATTAATTTGTTTGATTTTTTGGTATTTCATTTTTGTTTATTTTAGTATTTTGCTTTGGATGCTTTGGTACTGCAGTTACTTGGAATCAAACAAGAAAAGACTCTACATTAGCCTTCACCAGGTGTGTTTCCGCATGCCCTATTAGGCATCGGTCACGTGGCTTGTATGTGGTCACCACAGAGCCACCACTCACGGCGAAGTCCGGGGACATGGGTGCTCACATGTCTGTATCTCATCAATTAGGTTTGCCCACAGCCTCGCCGAGTCGCCGGCATCCAGGTCTGCCAGCACATCAAGTCCTGCCTGGTGCACCTAGCAACTGAGAGGTGGGGAAGGAGACTGTGGGGTGGCGTGGAGGGAGATCATTAACGCCACTGGAAGCTGTCACAGGCACATGAAAATACAGGCAAGGGGCTGCCCGTTTATTAGGTCGGATATACTGAACATGTGATTGGGAGCTGTGCGGGGGCTGCACGAACCAAACACAGATTTTAGTGGGCTTGTGTCTTGTTTGATAACAGCTTTTGTTTCAGCACATTTTTCAGCTTTTGTTTCAGCACGCGCTATTGCACGTACGCAGCAGATGAAATGAAGTAACCAAAATACAAACATGGCTAAAGTACCAAAACAAAATACTGGAAAAAACCAAAATAACGTGAACAAAATATTCGGAATAGCTATGTAACGAAACAAATAGCTGCCATTCTCTGTTTCATCAGAACCAAAACAAATAGGGCAAATTTGTAAAAAATATTTGTTTTGAGTTCCAACTCTAGTGGCTACTGGCTAGCTTGCATACTGGGAGAGCATAGGACTTGAGCCCTGGGGCAATTCTAATGCTGTTGAAGGCAATGGCACTTTCCCCAGGATTGTATCCATGTGCATTAAATAATTATACCTCTGCTGATGTATTAGATGGGGCATGACTTGGTAAGTAAGTTTCCACCATGTAACCTAGGGGTGGGGAACAGTTTCCCTCCCAGGGACTTTGAAAACTAGTACAAGCTCTGAGAGCGGCACAGAAGTTGGGCATGAGGGAGTTTTAAGGGATGCACTCAGGAAAAGGAGGGTCCAAATCCATGGATCTGTGCAATGGATCTGTTCCCTATTTTTATGTGTATGCCCTTCTCTCTGCTCCCTTACCCTGAGCTCAGTCTTTCAATAATTGAGGGTAGGAACTGGATCCAGGGACCAGATCCAGAAATTGGAAAGTGGCCAAATAAAAACTAGCCTCTGACTGTGTCTGGCCCCTGGGCCTGAGGTTCCCCACCCCTGATGTAGGCCACTGCTTTTGTGGCAGGTTTGGCAAATGGTGACAGGCACATGTTGGAGGGTTAAAATGAATTCACACGGAGCATTCTTGTTAAAATAAAGGTAAAAGCAAAGCTTCTATCCAGATCCAATTACATTTTTCCTAATACAGTAGATCTATTTATAATAACTAAAAGCTGACCTTGTCCTCTGAGGAACAAGCTGGTAAAGGATTTCATTACAATATTTATTTACTCCTCCTGCCCCTCGCTGGTTCTATTTCAATGGATGTGCAAAACCTTATGAAAGCTACAGGGGAGGAGAAAAAGAGTCCCATGGGGAACCCTTTGTGTGTGGATGAACTGGAAAAACAAACTCTAGGGTGCTCGTTCGCCATGAATCACTTTTCGCATCACGTGCGTGCTATGAATGCCACGTCTGTGAACCTTTTGTCTCAGTTGTAACACAGTTCAGTACAATAGTGGAGGCACGAGGCGAGCTAAGCAGCAGAGTTGAAAAGGAAGCACCACAGAGTGCCTTTCCTTTCCACATTTTCAGTGCTGTTTGCTCCTTTTCTTTTCAACCGGTTGAAGGAACAAACAAAACCTACAGCACTCCATGGGAAAGGCTTCTTCTAGCTTGTCTGCACTACTGCTAGGCATGGTGGCAGCTTTGGACAACATGATTCCTTCATAGAATCACATGAGATCTTTTGTTAAGCTAAGTAGGCAAACAGCAAATATGCTCCGCTATAGCCAGAGTTTACCTTGGGAACACAGTAAATCAGTGTAGTGAAAGCCCCCTGCCTTTGTTACATACAAGGTCAAGGACATAGCTATAATAGGGATAGGCAGTGCAGCTGTGCTGGGGTCCATGAGCCTGGGGAGCCCATGTTTCCTGGTGCAGCTGCATCCTATGCCACAGGGAGGACAGC
>QEPC01001921.1:2149267-2162788 GCA_003113815.1 Sphenodon punctatus | reverse complement strand
GCTCCCCGCTCTCCGCCCGGCCGAATGAGGCGGCTGAGTGGGGACTCTAAGATGGCGCCCGGGAATCCCGCTCTCGCGAGAGTCCCGGGCGCTTTTCAGTTAGGTTGCCTAGCAACCCCAGCCTTCTCCCTTCGCCGGCGTGCGGCCGCTCACTCCCTGTCTTCCCTGTCAGGGAGGGGAACGGGCGCCGCCAAACCCCCACTGCAATGATCGCGGAGGGGACTTCTGACAGAATGTGAACCAATTCAGCAGGGCCCATATGTTTTCCAGCACAAGAAACATTACTTCTGTTCTATATAAAATAGTAACTTGGCAAAGAAAGGCTTGTCCACACAAAAGGCTAAACCCTGATATACTAGTCTACTCTAACCTCAGGTTCACTCTCCAGTGGCTACAGAATTCATGATAGTGTCATAAAGCTTGTCATTTGTCAGGAACAAGGCCTCAAATTGGCATCTCTGGGGCAGTGATTGGATCCAGTGCCACTACGGCTTGTAACCTGCCCAGTAGGCCTCTGGTTTTAGAGCCCCAACTTGCTGCCTGGCATGATAAAGGTCACTCAGCAGCAACAGGAAGCTGGGCGGATCAACATGCTCCTTTCTGTTTGTCTGAGTTTATTTGGTTTGATCTTGTCCCTGCCCCTGAACTCTTTAATCCTTACTCTGCTGCTGCAGTCTGTCCATGTCCTGGACCCTTATGGTCCAGGTTGTACCTACCCTCAAAGGTCCCCATGGGGCAGCGTGTGGCTATCTACCACAAGGTTTAGTTTACCTCCATGGACGTGTTAAGGTGTGGATTCTGGGTTTGTAGTAAGGCGCTCTCCAGCCACTCCTGTATGGAGTTGCAGCCACTGTTTAGGCTGCTCTGAGTCTGGTCATCTATGTCCTTTCTTTGATCTTCTGCTAACATGACTTCCTGAATCATGTATTGTGGGATATGCTCTCTTCCTCACACAAGGCTGCAATATAAATTTGTGCAAGCTTTTTAATACTTTGCCTGTGGTAAAAATAAATAAATTGTGTGACCAATGGGGTTTGGGTTACTTTGTCTGGAGATAACTTACTTGGGATAAATAATCTCAGACTGTGTGTTTTGTTGGAATGTGGCTAATCTATATTACACACACTGTAATATTATGAATATATATTACACACACTGTAATATTATGAATATATATTACACACACTGTAATATTATGAAATTTCATACGGTAATATGATGATTGTGAGGGAAACTTTTGAAATCTTGGGTTTGGCTAGTGGTGCAATACGGGACAGGCAGCGGGCCTGGTCTGCTCCTTGGACATAGACCTAGGAAGGAGATTGCTAAGGTGGTTGGGGCAGAGGGTTCCCTAAGCGCCAGGAGCTGGACACCCCAGTACTCTCCACTCTGAGTTTTTCAGTGGCACACAGGCATAGGACAGAGACCTGAGGTAAAGGGAGGGGAACTTGTTTTAAGGGACCATCCCTTATTTCAGAACCCCAGAGTTCCACAGAACATAGTAGATGTCTCTTGTTCCCAAACACCACAGCTCCATAGTGTTCCTCATTTTTGAAATTTTTATCTGGCATTCCTAATTGGCAGCAGCGTCAGGCTGTGCTGGGAGGAGAACCACAGCACAGGCAGGAGGCAAAAGAGCGACCGGGAGAGAACAGTGGTAGCAGAAAGGTGGGCGCCTCAGAGTCTGGGCCCCCTCCTTAGAAAGTTTCTTCTATAACTGCAGTTTGATGAGCAGTGGCGAGTTGAGCTCAGATATTGTGACACGTAACAAATGACTTCTAAGTTGCTGCGAGTTAGAATGTAGGGTGGGAAAGGTGCCAAGGTATATTCCTGCAGGGTCAGTGTAACCCCTGAGGAACAGACCAGAGATGGGCAGGCATCTGACCCTTCAAAGACCCAAGGCGGTGGCTGATTGTCCCCAGCTGGGAGCTGCAAGAAGGCTCCTAGTCAGCAGAGAACAACAGCCATGAGCAAAAAAAGGCTGAGCCTGAAAGTTCAGAGAAGACCACCAGGGAAGAGTTCAGGAAAGCAGGGAGTTGGGGCTGAGAAGGTGGCAGTCCTGTGCCATTACTCTGGCTAAAAGAGCACCAAGGGAGATGTGGGCCACAAAAAGGCAGGTGGAAGTGAAAAGCAAAAAGGACTCCTCTCCACCGGTAGGCTGGTAGCCTTGTGAGGAGCTCACTGCAAAAGATATTTGGTTGGGAGCATAGTGAAGGGTTGTTTAATTATCATACCATTTTGGTTGGGACTGCGTATCTTTACATTGGATTGATAAATTAATGGACTTGGGGGGAAAACTGGAGTTGTGGGGTGTTTGGGGGCTTGGTCCTGGAAAAAAAACCTACCTGGGAAGGCCCATCTGTTACATGGTGGAAGATGCAAAATTATAGTCTCCTCTTTTTCCTCATGCACCCCTTCCTTTATGTGTTGAGCAAAACTTGAAGGGATTTTTTATTACAAAAGGTTTGAGACGTGTTACCACACTGCCTTGCTTCAGTTTCCTCTTGAGGAGTCTAGGTGATGTAATTCATGTCAACTGCCACACTGGGTGAAACCAATGGTCCATCCAGCCCAGTAGCCTGCTTCTGACAGGCCAGCACTGCATGCTTCAGAAAGAAACATATGAAAGGTTGCAGGGCCATTATGAAAGGATAAATTCCCTGCTGTCTTCCATCAGTCATCGGTTTAGGGTCATCCTGAACACGAGATTGCATTTCCAGCATAAGGGACATAAGATGAGGGTGTCCAGGATGTGGGCACTGGGCAGATGTCAGGGGCATGGAGTCAGGATCAGGGCCAGAAGGGGATCAAGGCTGGAAGTCAGGGATAAGGTTGAAGAAGCTAGGGGTAAGGGCAAAGCTAGGGAAACAAGAACACGGCAAAGTTCAAGACCAAGGCACGGCCAGGAATAAGGAATAGGTTACTGTTATGCCCAACTTCCTGAGGGAGCTGGGTGGCCTTAGATCCCTTCAAGGTACCAACAGAATGATGAGAGGCAGGGGATGTGGCCTAACCAGCATGGGGAGAGCCTACATGGCAGATTGAAGGCACAACATAAGGTGTGGTGGTTATGCTGTAGAGATGTCTGGCCCTTGAGGGTTTCTGGTTCAAAGCCTGGGTCGTGGCTAATAGCTGATGACAGTTTTCTCCTCTGCTTTTTTGAACCTGGATATACTGTTGGCCTTTATAACATCCCATAGCAATGGGTTCCACAGGCCTATCAGGTGGTCTGCGAGAAGTACTCCTATGGGTTTGTCTTAAACCTGCCCCCTGTTAATTTGTTTCCACTAGCTCTAATACTGTAAGACAGCATAAGGTGCTAGCAAACTGCATTGGATTTCGGTATTGCTGCAATTTTAGAGCTAGAATGGATTTGATATTTGCAACTATTGTTTGCATTTTCAGATAGCTCTTCAAATATCTGAGCAATATTCACAGCTGAAATGGATATCTCTATATCCACTTAAATGGGTAGTCTGGTTCAGTAATACTTTGTTTAGTTTGGTTTGGGGGCAATCATTTTGGTTGCTTCATTTTGACTATTGCTCATGCTAATAACTGTAATAAATGAACAGTGCTAATAATAATGACAACTAATAATGCAGAAACAAAGTAACTGAAATTACCAACCCAAATACTTAAACTAACCTAGCCAACATGGATATCCAATGTAGTGGAAGCAAGTTGTGGTGCAATTAATTGTTTTAATTGTATTTGTGAGCCACCCTGAACTGCCATTCGGCTGGAGGGAGCGGGTTATATGTCATTAAATAAATAAATATCCACTTATCAAATCTGAATTGAAACAGACAACTTCATTCGACGTTGCATTTCCTGTGAACATTCATTTCAGCTTACCAAATTTGGATTAAGTATTACTTTATGAAATAGTTTTCTATTTACTTTATCGACACTATACCAGATCTTATACTTTTCTATCATATCCCGCCTGCCCATTATCTCCTTCCTAAGCTAAAGAACTTTAATCTCTCAAATCTCTCCAAGTACGAAAACTCTTCTACCCTTGAAAACCCTTGATTATTTTGTTGAATTGTGCAACCGTACCAAGTAAAAGCCCATTGAGTCCTGCAAGCTTAATATGGGGCTTGTCCAGTAGGGGAGGATCAGGGGATGAAACATTTTTTCCCCCCCCTTGTCTCCTCTCTTCTCCTCTCTCTGTCCTCTTTCTTGTCCCATGCAGTCTGTACAGCATGGAAGCATATCTTCTGAGCTCTTAGTAAAGTTCTGTTTTGAAGAAACTTCTGCTGTCTGTTATTCAACAGAAAGCTAACTCTACAACACATTTTTGTTGCTTCTTCCAGAGTCATGGGATTGTAGGTCAACTAGTCCAGCCCTCTGACCTTAAACTGGTACGATTTCACCTAAGCCATATTCTGACCTATTTTAAAAAACTTCCAGTGATGGTTAAGCATGCCTAGTGCTTCTGTTTTGATTCATAGGCCTTGCATTTCAGACTCTCTATCATCGTCATTGCTCTCCACTGAACCATCTCCAGTTTGTCAATGTCTTAAAGTATCAAGTAGTACTCAGATGGGGCCTGCACAGTATCCTGCTAATGGAACACAGCTCTAATTTTGGAATCGTTATTCATGTCAGCCCTAATGAATTAAAAGTTTATATTTAAGTCTCAAAATTGGGTCTCGCAGGCAAAGAATTGTCAATATCAGAGCTACAACCCAAACTGTGTGGAGCAAGAGAAGGCTACATAAAGGCAAATCAAAACTAGGTCATGACAGAGCCAATGTCTGCTCAAATAAGAACAAAGATGAGCTTAAAATTTGGTAATTCTCTTCTCCTAAGTAGGCAGTGGATGTCCCCTTGTTTTAGATGTACTAGTTTTTCTCTCAGGTCATCCACTATTATGGCCATTTTCAGATGAGCGTGGCGGCGCCTGCACTTGTTTTAAAAAAAGCCGGCAGCCCGTTCCACACGTGATGCTGCCGCCGAATATGCGCATGTGCGGGCGATGCGCTTCCATTTCCGGCCGCGTATGACCAGCCTCGATCGCTGACTGGGTCAGTTTGCGCCCGGAAATGGATGCGCATTGCCCGGGCATGCGTGTATTTGGCGGCAGCGTCATGTGTGGAATGGGCTGCCGGCTTTTCTGAGAAACAAGCGCGGGCACCGCCGCGCTCATCTGAAAACGGCTTTAGATCAGGGAAGGGGGACCTTCAGCCTGTGGGCCAAATCTAGCCCATAGGCCCAGTGTGACCCACAACTGTTTATTTGGTTCTTTTCCATTTCCTGGATCTTATCCATGGATCCAGTCCCTACATTTAAGCACTGAAAGAGTGGCCCTTTTCACATGGACACCCCTCCGCCACATGCGCAGGGGGGGGGGGTCACCCGTGCAACCACTGCAGTGGGTGTGTGGGGAATGGGGGGGCACCGGTGAGAACACCGCGGGTGGTGGGTGAGGGTGTGTGCACGCTCCCATGCTCCCCCCACCTCCACCTATTGCCCACGCACAGGGCAATGGATGCCAATGCCTGATGCTCTATGCGTGGAGATGGGTGGAGGGGGGGGTCCGTGGGAATGCACCCCCACGTACTGCCCACCCACTGTGGCCTGTGTAAGAAGGGTCAGTGACTTCCAGTGAAGGGTGTGGAGATGAAGGCATGCACTCAAGGAAGGGGATGGATCCATGGTCTGGACCCTCCCCAGCCTGAGCTGGACCCTCCCCAGCCTTAAGCACTCTGTCCCTCCAACTACTGTCTCGCCTACAGTTTGCACAAATTTTCAAAGTGTCTGATGGGGAAGGAAAAGGTTCCTCCCCGCTCCACTAGTATCTGAACAATCCTGGAGGCTGAAGAGGTTTAGATTAGTTTGAGTTTTAGCTTCTGTCGTACAGTTTTCTCTCATCTGACCTTAACTGACTAATTGGGCAGGGTCTGACTCTTTAAAGTCAAAAGGTGCTATATGTAGTACTTCATATAACCATGGTGAGGTTGCTTGCTGCAATGAAGGGGTGGGGGAGGGGAGGAATCCAAAGGAAAGATATCTCAGCCACCACATGGCACTGTGTGTTTACGTTCTGATTTGCACACTACTTTCCCGGTATTATTGGCCTGAATGTAAATCTCCCCTTGCACAACCTATTTAAAACAAAAGGTATGTTTCTCCCATTACCAGCTCTAGCTGTAGCATCTCGCCTTTCTGCAAGGCCCTGGGGGGAGCAAATCAATGGGAATTCTAAATTTTATTTCAGGAAGGCACCTCAACTCTGACAAGGGGAAGCAGCCCAATCCATACAGCCGCCTGCCTCTATGTAACAGCAAGCTGGGCTGGTAGGTTTCCCTCATTTATTTTGCATTCTCCTCACAATGTTCAGCGTCGAGCTTTCCTGTCACTAGCGAGGCAGGCACTGCAGAGCTGGAAACCTCCTTGGAAATCGCACCTCCTGCATACTGATGGGAACTTAAAGGCATAGAGAAAATCCGTCCCCTGACTCTAGAAACTAAGCATGCATCTCAAGAGCAAGCACCAGTGTCAGAATCCACATATGTGCCCTGTGCCAGTGCTCAGAAGCATAGACCCACACATGGACAGATGCCTGCGCACCCACCCACACCCATGTTAGCTGTGGGCTGTGTGACCCAAGTGCATGGCAAAGAAGAGCTAGCTTTCCAAATGCCAGCAGGGGTGTAGCTAGTTTGGAATGGGCTCTGGTGCAGACGATGAAATGGCGCCTCTGACATGCCCTCCAGTGGCAGGGGATACACCTGTACAAGGCAGTGTGGACCCCCCAGGCTTGTAGGCCCTGGTGCAGCTGCACAACCTGTCCCTATTATAACTACATACTTGAATTGCCAGCGGAGAGACTGCAAACTATGAATCTGATCCTGTAAAGCCTATATGGTGAAGGACTGACCCTCCTACCTTTCCTGGGAGCTGGAGGCATCTAACATCTCTCAGGATCAAACCTCACAGAAGGGATTTATGTGCACAAGACTAGGCAAACATCTGCTGGGGATGGTTTGATTCAAAGGTTCCCAAATTGTGGGTCAGGACCCCAAGTGGGGTTGTAGCTTTTGTGGATAAGATCACAGTTGGACTGATATTTGATGTACTTTGCATGTCTTTGTTGCTCTCTAGGGCCATGGGATTGTATTTGTCTCAAAATGGGGTCATGCAAGCAACATCTTGGAAACCACTGATTTAGAGAGATTTGTATCTATCCCTTCCCCAAAGGTGCAGGGTGACTAATAGCATTATAAAAACAAGCATATAAAATACAGAAGATAAAACCCATGAAACCATATAAAATACCATAAAACCCATGTTCCCCTGCCCCCCCAATCCTAACCCGGCCTGTTAACTGCCTGGCCAAATAAATAGGCCTTGCACTGCCTCCAAAATATGTTCATACTAGGGCTTTGCCAATCCTCCAGGGCTCTGTGAGCCTGAATTGTGTGGACTCGGAGCAATGGTGCAACTTGCAAGAGAGTGCTCTTGGCAAATCTTAGAGGCTGTGAGGGGACATAATGGGGAGGCAGTCTCTGAGAGGTTGGACTTGTTGACTTTCAAATTCCGTCCAGATCTATGATTCTATGAGGCATGACATCCCTTGCTGTTAATGGGTGAAAACAGACATGATGCTAACCACCCTTTAACCACCCTTGGTGGTCATTTATGCATGTTTCAGGGCTGCATAGGGCACCAATGCAGCCCTGCAACATGCATAAATAACCACCAAGGGTGGTTAAAGGGTGATTAACGTCATGTCTGTTTTCACCCAATAGGAAGTACTTGTGTATATGCAGAGAGGCGGACAGAATGATACCTGTTTAGAGCTAAAATGAATATGCCTTTTTGTATCTGCAAATATTATTTGCATTTTTTGATAGATTACTGGACTCCTGAATAAGTATTCCTTATGGAAGCGATATATGCATATTTGTTTCAGCATTTCATTTTAGTTATTTCAGTCACTTCAGTGCTTTGTGATTCAGCACAGTCACCAAGCTGTTGCACAATGGTGTGCCCTAACAGCAAGCGCTCAGTAGCACTGTTGCGTGACAAGTTGGGGTGTGGGCGCGGGCTAAAGCCTGCTTCCTCTCCTATGCTCCATTGTGATCCATAAGGTCAGCCAAGCACAACCTCCAGCTAATTCCATCTACTTCAGTCTTTGCACCATGTTCATACAGCTAAGACCAACGGTGAGCTTCTTGGTGGTTGTCCCACAGCTCTGGATCTCCTTTTCCTTGTAAATTCATGAAAGCCCTAGCCTGAACTTCTTCCAGATGCAGTATAAGACCTTCTGTGATGGAAGTGGGTCATTTTATGCATCTGTGCGAACCCCTAGAAACCAGTTAGTCTGGCTAATAGAGGGGGATCACTCCCGGTTCTTTCTTTCGTTGCGAGGAGATGACAGGACTAGTAGTGTTTCAAGGCCTGCCTTTGCATTTGTCTTGGGGACACTCAGAACATGCTCAGGGGGCAGGGGACGGAGCAATATCCCGGGAGGGGGAGGTGTCAAGAGACTTTTAAATCCCTAAGGCCTTGCAATGCTGGGAAGTGGAGCCAGGTTGCAGGAGGAGGCATGAACATTGGTGGGGTCGCCAGAGCCTGGACAAACGAGGACGGCAGGTGATGTGTATCCAGCTCCAGCCTTGCACAGTTGCTGGGGACTCCTGAGGGTGGCTGTGTGCTGCTGATGCTGGAGCTGACCCCCACCTCCCTCGTTTACCTAGGTTGCTCCTGCTGCTGCGGCCGTCTAACAGAGTCCTCTGTGTGTATCTGAGCAGAGGGGTTCCTGGGTAGGGCTGCCATATATGCAATTTTTTTCCAAGACACTTATGAAAAATACATGTTGCAGGACCTGCATTGGCACCTAAAGGTGCAAAAACATGTATTTTTCATAAGTGTTCTTGAAAAATGTGCATATATAGCAGTCCTATTCATGTGCTCCCGAGCCTCCTCTCTCATGATAGCTGCATGATTCTGCTTCTTGGGGGCTGGGGGTGCTTCCTGTGTTTCCCCTTGCTCTGGTTACTACTTGATGCCCAGCGTCCTGCCTCCAATTGGGTTGGAGCGCTAGCTGTGTTTACTAGGATAACTGGAGCCTGCTCGCATGAGATGGGGAGGCGGGGAACAAGGGATTGCTCAAGGGAGTGTGGGTCTTCCGAGCTCGTGAGCTCCTGTGCAGCTACACCGCCTGCCCCTGTTATAGCTATGCCAGTGGTAGTAAGCATCCCCACAGGTGTACAGAACCGGGGACGCTGGCCTCAGACTGCCCTGATGCTTTATCCCAGGATCTGCACATTGGTAGCCATCTCTGGGAGGACCATGGGAAGAACAAGCCTCCCTGAGCCCTAGCAGGCTGCAGGATCAGGTGGGAGCTTATCCTTCTGCCAGACACCGAGGTCTGAGCAGGAGAAGATCTGAAGGGCTGTGACACCTTCCTATTTGACCAGGTGTTTGGTGGGCAGGGATAGGGTTTTGGGGTGTATATGGATTATTATTTTTTAGGAGAGAGAGTTATATTTATATTGGATTTTATTTCTCTATATTTCTGGCATTTTTATATTTATGATGTGCTGTATCCCACCTTAGCCATTAGGCTAGGGCAGGCCACAAATTTACTAAAGAAAGAAAGAATTTGTGTAGACACAGACTAAAGTAACCGAAATACCAAAGTGACCAAAATGAAATACCTAAAATGGAAATTTGTTTCCCTAACTGAAGCAGGAACCCAATAGCACTCCACATCCACTTCGTAGGAATCGATTTGAAGCAGGTACGTTCATGGGATATGGCATTTGTCATGGATATTCATTTCCCCTCTATTCATGTTCCTTCCCTGCTGCGTTATCTTTTCAGTGATGGGAGAAGGCTCTATTAAATGCGGACCCTGACTGAAGATGCTTAGCCGAGGTAGCTGTACTAATGTCTCTCATTGACAGTATTACCAGTGAGTATTTCCTAAGCAAATGGGCATCCTCCTCCATTTGTTTCTCTCTCTGTCTACGATGATTCTAACCAGATTCCCATTCTGTTTGTGTTTGCTGCTTGTCTGCACTCACAAAACATGCACTGTTCGTAGCATTCGCGTTTTGGCTGGCTGCTATCCCATTTTAATGCAGACGCTTCTTCAGAGATCATTTACTCAGTATGTTGCTGGGCCATTTACAAATATGAGCTGATGCATATTTCATAGCTGTTGAGCTCCGTAGCAGCACGTCAGTATGTGATGTGCTCTACGCAGAACCATCTCTTTGCAGCTTCGCACTTCAGGTGTGCTAATTACTGACGTTGTGAGTGGGAAGAGATTTTTCCATTTTGAACGTAGAGTCTTTATTTTCCAAGCTTTCCATGTTTGAATTTTGCTCCCCCATGAAAGCATGACTCAAGAGCTGGGGTCTCTTTAAATTATCTGATTAGAGAGCCAGATGGGGAGGATGGCTGGTCTTGTCTCAGTTTTGATTTTATTCAAACATTTGCATGAGCATCTGAGATGGATACTGTTGGACTCAAAGAAGACTGGCTCTTCAACTGCTTTTGGACAGCAGTGCTCTGCATTATGGGTCTGATCTTGTAGCCAGAGCCACATGAGAATATCCTTGGGAGATTTCCAAATTGAAGGATTAGATTGGGGTTAGGGAACCCCTGGCCTTGGGGCCATATGCAGCCTGCACACCCCTACCGTAGACATCCCCTGACTTTCAAGCACAATCTAGTATCCACATGACGGCTTGCACCTGTGGTTTCTCCCGAGCTCAATCTGAGACATGCTTTCCAAATGGGGACCTATATGTGCAACGTGTTTACTTATCTATCGTTGGGCAATAGAGCATTAAAATTAATTATGCAGTAGAAAATGAGATGTGAAAAATGCCTCTCCAATTATCCTACTGCACATCCTGCTTTCAGCTCCATGAGATTTTTTTATTCTATCCATTTGGCTCTTCAAGCAGAAACTTTAAAAAAAAAAAAAAAATTTCACTGATTCATTCCTTTCTTTTAAAGTAAAAATCCAATCAATAGAGGTCATCCTTCTGCACCAGGGATGGGGCAACATTCCCTCTCCTTGGGTCACTTTAAAAGTAAGTACAAGCTCCATGAATGGGTGAAACAACATGAGACAGCCTGGGAGGCTACCACACCTTGGGTAGCCTTACCCCCCTCTTGGTAGCCAGGTCAGGCAATGCAGTGCATCGTGTGCCTGGCACCTGCCAGATGTTTCACCCACCCCATGGCGGGGTGAGCAACTGGATGCTATATGATGCATCCTTGGAAAAATTTCAAGGACGTATCACGGAGCAGTCTTACTTCAACTGGGGTAAGGCTGCTCAGGGTGGGGCAGCACGTGTACTCGGGTTGTGCTTGCCCTGCCATGCGGGGGACCATTGCTGTGGGACCTTGAGCGATGGGTGCTGTCACTCATTGCAGTGTCACAGCTGCAGGTGGGATCTTGGTCTGACCAGGGAAGGGAGGCGGGGCAGGACAGGATGCCCACTCATGTGGCCGGCACTGCACCCCAGCTGAGGCTGGAGCTCTGAGAGAAGCCCGTCTTCTTTGGGGGGGGGAAGGAGGGGCTGCTCATGTGCCCAGCTCCCCTCACTTGTCCTGCAGTGTGGTGGCCATGCTTGCATGCCATGGGGCCACCCAGGGATCAGTCCTTGTTGCTTGTGTGGCTGCACCTAGCCAAACAGGAGTTGTGAGACTCCATGGGGAAATCTCAACTGTTGAACAACTGTCTCTGTCAGAGTGGAGGGGGGAGTGTGCACTTCCCTTCCCCTCCCCCTCTCTCATGCAGATGCAGTCATTTGGGAACCACCTCAGCTATGACTCTCAATAGCAGCTTCTCCTCTACTTCCCAACTTCTCTTGGGCTCTAGAATTGAAATCCAGAACACTGGCTGTCCTGGGCCTGCCGTAGCTTTGCATCTGGCTCCCTCCTTCTGCTCATGACCTACCTAGGATCCAGGCTCATCATGTCACTCAACTCTCATAAAGTTACTGCTTGTACCAATTGCTGTGAGGAAAACTGAAGCATCATGTGATCATGATGCTGGGATATGCCTGCCATATTCCAGGCTGCGGTAGCAGCAGAGGTCTTGAATTAATGTCCTACAGCTATGCTCTGAGCTGAAACAAATATCTGTGGTGAATATCGTATCCAACGATTTCCCCCACTTCCAAGTGCAAGAAAGTGGGTACAAGCCAATATTCAGTTCTCACTCTTGTTTGTGGAAATGAATATCCTTTTTGGTTATTTCAGTCATTTTGGCGATTCATTTCAGTACTATTGTGAAGCAAACTGTTGCCCAGAGCTGAATTGACAATTTTCCAGGAATGCTGTTTTTGTCAAAAACTGATTCATGGCTTTACCACACAATGCAGAAACTTATTGTTTTGTTTTGTTTTTGCATAATTTGTTCATTCCCCTTCCCATTCAGGAGCACCCATAGGTAAATCGGTATACTGGTGACTGATTTGGTGTATGTACATTCAATAGCATTGGTGGTGTACCTAGGAAATCTCTGCTGCTGTTAATGCCTCAGCAGGACCCCAGGAGCGCTGTCTGGGCCAGCTGCTGACTACAGAGCCTTAAGACCACAGAACCAAGGTCCACAGCCCCGCTATGGAGGAATAAGTAGTTGTTCTTTTGAATTATGCTTAATGAGAAACTCAAAGTCCTATAAATCAGCATTGCTCTAGAAATTTCTTTCTAAAGTGAGTAGAACCAAGACAGATATAGCATCTGTTCTTCAACAACTTCCTAAAAAGAATCACTATATGAAATTATGTAGAATGAATAGAATTTAATAAAACTTCAGTGAAGCTAATAGACTCCATTGGGTTTCATAGAGCTCTATTGAGCTAATAGACTCTATTGAAGTGGGTCAAAGATCAGGACCAGTAAAAGGTTACCATGGTCTTGGTTCATAGAAGTAAGGAGGGGTGAAGACAAAATAACCAAGAAGAAGATATGGCTGTGGAGACATGGAAACTAAAAACATCTTTCTTTAGCGTCGTCACTTAGCAAGAGGCAAACTTCATTCTGATTGGTGGACCCCTGACCTGTTTGTCTACGATTGGAGGAACACATGTCAGCCATATTGCAAGACTCTCAGAAATCCTATAAGTCTGGCAGGATATTGTTGACATAAAAAGGAGAGGAAGACACTTGCTTGCTAACCAACATGCTGCTGGGCCAAGTCACCTGTGGGACTTAGTTTTTTTCTGTACCAACTCTTTTTCTTTTATTTTCCAATCTTTTCTTTTACCACTTTTCCCTAAGTCTTTTATTTTTCATTTTAAAAGCCACTTTTCATTTTAAAAGCTATTTTAAGCCTACTTTTCTCATCTTTAATTTTACTTTGATTTTTACATTTTATTTTCATTTTTAACTTCATTTTTCTCAATTTTCACTCTTTTCAAGCCATTTTTATTTTCATTTTAACATAATTTTTCTAATTTTTCATTCTTTTCTAGCCATTTTTAATTTTCATTTTAAATCATCTTTCTCATTTTTCACTCTTTTCAAGCCATTTCT
>QEPC01001921.1:2115199-2125375 GCA_003113815.1 Sphenodon punctatus | reverse complement strand
AGAAGAGGAGTCTGTAGTGAAATACATACATACTCAATGAGTCTGTACAGTGCATAACACAAGGTTTCAGTTTATGGTTTAAGTTTCATTTCAGTACAAAACTGAAATGAAACTTAAAGCAATGTAAAAATCCTACTCAACGCCTGCTGTTCAGGAACATCAGTGACTAGCTCAGAAGGTGTTGGGAAGGGGAGAGGCAGATATATATATATATATAGATATGGATATGGATATGGGATGGGGGATAGATAGATAGTAGAGAGTTGTAGGAGTTAGCTTAGTGATAGAGATAGCGTTAGTGATTTAGTTTTAGTGTTTGTAGGAGTAGGTCTGTGTACTAATTAGATAATCCATTTAGTTCATAGCATTTAGAATAGTTAATAGCAGTTAGATTTAGTGTGTATATATATATATATATAATATTGGATAAAAAAATAAATTAAAAAACCCCATATAAAACCAAAAAAACCAAATAAAAAACAAAAGAAAACCATATAAAACCCAATAAAAAACCAAAAAAATATAAAAAACAAAAAACCACCCATAACAACATTTCCCGAACGGCCGAACTGAACAGCCGAACAGCCTAACAGAATGGCTGAACAGAATGGCTGAACCGAACAGCCGAACCTGAACTCGGCGAACTAGCCGAACTGCCGAACTGAACGGCCGAACCGAATGCAGCCGACCCGAACAGATGAACCGAACGCAGCCGAACCGAACACAGCTGAACCCGAACCATGATCTGTTCGCCCATCCCTACCATCCGTGTGGCTTCCCCCTGTGCCTGTGCTCTGCCCCTGAGCGCTCCCCCCGTTCCAGGGCTGCCTGTGTTACTCCAGGGTTGCCCGTGCAGGCTGTGCTGTTGTCGAGGTTCTGGGTGCCCTTCCCCGTGTGCCGCCCTGCCCCAGGGCCGCTCCCCCCATCTTCCCTGTCCCCAGCCCCCTTTGCCCATTGTGCCGTGTGTGTTGTCCGTCCCGCTGTGTTCCCCCTTCCCTTCCTCCCCGTGTGGGTGTGTATGTGCTCGGGCGTGTGTTTATGCTGTGTGTTCCACTGTGACCTCGTTGTCTCTGTGCCTGTTGTGTGTGCTGCCTTGGCCGCTCTTCTCCCTCCTCTCCCTCCCTTCCCATTTCCCTGGTGTGGGCATTTCCTTTTGGCCCTTCTGGTTTCGTTTGCCCTCAGTCGGCCATGTCTGCCTCCCGCCCCTCCCCTGTGCCTTTTGGGTGTTTTGACCATGGCCCGGAATCGTCGTCACATCTGTTGTGCAACCCCGGGCCATGGTCTGGTGGCCCGATTCCCTGCCGTGGTCCCGCTCCCGTCACATCTGTTCTGGGCCTTCCTGGACCATGGGGGGTGGTTGGTTGGCTCGCCACCGCTGGGATTCCACTGTGGTGACTCGGGTGCCCGTAACGTCTGAAATCACCCATTGTTGACATCCAGTCTTTAAGTAAGTACCGGTAGACGTAATCTTGTAAGTACTGTAAAGCAGTAAACATGGGGACATATGCGTGGCTAAACAATGGTGTCAACACACATCCAGACACCCATTTCTGTTGTGTCTAAAGGCACCTAATATTGCAGGGAGGGAGAGAATTATATGCTATATAACATTAGCTAGTCATTGCAGTGTAAAAGGTTCCACATCTCTGCTCTAATCAACAAAGCATCACTGACAGTCAATTGTTGATCCAAGAGTTTTGTTCATTTTTAATACTCTTTTTTCTCTGGTAGGTAGAGTGGCCATACCTCTCCTTTAAAAGAGGATGCTTGTGAAAAAAAATATGTTGCAGGGCTGCGTTGGTTCAAGTGCAGTCCTGCACCATGTATTTTTCATGTGTATCCTCTTTTAAAGGGGAGGTATGGCCACCCTACTGGTAGGAGGTAAGGGACATTTATCCTATGTCTTACTCTTTTTGTGCCGAACGAATAGTTTTTGTTCTAGATAAAACTCTTTTGTTTTCCGTTTCAAGGCAATCCTCCCCATTTCTTCATTCAGCAAGTCACTTGAGGTTGCTCCAGATTCCCTCTTAGTAATTACAAAATTTGCTATCGAATCTCTTTCTAATTACAGCAAAATGAAAAGCAGAAAAAGAGCTAAAGCTCAAGAGGAACATTTCATTTCAGAGTTTGCTTCATTGCACTTTTCCTCTTCCCCCTTCAAGATAACTCTATTTTCTTGACTTCCCTTACAGATCATCTTATTGTCAGTGGATGTTCTGCTGTAGCCAATACCTCAGGCATTCCCAACTCAGCAAAGTAATAAAATAAAACACATTTACCATCATCTCAATTCTATGTGCCATTTGCAGCGGTTAACTTAATAAAGCAGATTGATAGGTGCTTCTGTGACTCAGATGGCAGAACTGACATGTGCCTATTCCAGTCTGGTGCTCCAAAGTGAAACCAATGCCCCAAAGTATCCTTCAGAAAAGGAGCGTAATAGCACTCTCCCATAGGAGAACTTATAGACAGAAACTCAACTAGGGAGTTTGGAATCTTTCTCATGGGATGTTTTCAAAAAACAGTTGGACAGGCTTCTTCATGAGATAGTACAGGTCCAGGACATCCGGTTTTAGAGCCAAGAGTTGGACAAGATGATACTTGAGGTCCTTTCCAACCTGGTCAGTGACAATACTCTCCTGAGTGGCCAGCTAACGGTCACCACCCTAAGCAATGAGTCTGTGCAGAGCTAAGTCAAATTGCACTTTCAGTGTGGTTAGGAATTTAGAATTAAAACAAACAGCAGACTTTGCGTTCATGAATATATTTAAATTTTTTTCAGATAGTACTCTGAATATTCTAATGAATATTTGCACTAAATCAAATATTTCCATATTTTTCTGTTTTCTGGGTATTTCTTTTCATTCCCCCCCAGCTGGTTTTGTTCTGATATTCAATAACCTACTGGTTCCAAAACTTCATCCTATGGTACACTCCCCAAAGCCAAAGTTCCCCCCTCCCACTCCTACAAAAGATTTCCCCTAAAAGTTAAAAAAATACAGATTGTCCGAGCTGCTGAGTAAAGGCTAATCCCAGCACAGACATGGGAGTCCCAGCAGCAGCAGCAGGAGGACTCGGGAGTTCCTTTGTTTGTTCTACCAGCAGCTACCAGCACAGTGTGGGCTCTTCTTGGGGAGGAAGGGGGAAAGGAGGAAAAGAGAGAACAGAGCTGGGAAGAGCGAGACTGTGCATATGCAGCCTTCTGGACGCTGACAGGGAGATGGCTGCATGTGCATACTGCTGCTTGCTTTTCCCCAGTTCTGACTTTTATAAAAAACTCTTTCCGTCTTGGAAACTAATTGGTCCTACCTCCTGGAGTGCCTACTGCCCAGGCTAGGAATCACCAAAATAGAGAATAGAAAATGACTGAAAATACCAGAACCCTTTCGAAACAATGAAAAATTAATATCCAGATGAAGAAGGCATGAGTTGTTTTGTACCTGCCTCACTGAACCCAAATCAAAGGGGGGAAATTGAGGACTACAGTATTTGCTGTGGATATTTGTTTCAGTTCAAGTTATGATCAGAAGTCAATATGCAATTTAGTGGCTGCTTCCTTTGGTGCAATTCCACCCTCTTCTTTCCTTTCCACACAGATATGTACATCTCATCGTGGAGAAGAGAAGGCTGTGGGTTTGGCACGAGAGATGTGTTTTCCTTGAGGGTTAATTGTTCCTGTAGGGGTATTTCTGGGGAAATGGATATGCCTGGGTGTGGCTGGTAATTCTGAAATTATGAGCAGTGCTTAATTTGTAAAAACAAAACAAAAACTGCTGGACCGTAAACCTGCCTTACAAGCCAGACCACGTCTCCTAGCCCATAGCCAGGGTTGGCCTTAGGATTTGTGGGGCCCAGGCTGAAGATAAAATGTGGGGTCCCTGTTGGTCCCTTCCCCTTGGGGGCAACCTCTGCGGTGCCCTGAAGGTGGTCATGTTTGGGCCCCCCCTGAGAGGGAGTGGTGCCCTCAAAACCTGTCCTGGTGAAAATAGCAGCCACTTTGGGGCCCTAAAAAAGATCAGAGCCTGGGGAGGCCACCACAGGTTGCCCTATAGTAAGGCCAGCCCTGTCCAGAACTTGTCAGGGTAGGGAAATTAACCCGATTCTCCAGCTAGCAACCCAACCACTGTATCACCCTACCTCTCTACAGTGGAATATAAAACAGGAGTTCTTGGGATTTAATATATATGATGGCCAGTGCAGGGGACGGGGCAGGAAAGTCATTAATGGAAGCCAAATAAAACTATCCAGGTTTTTTCTGGCTTTCATTTCCAACCCTGAAATGGCCAATATTGACCTTTTCCTGGTCTTTCACAGTGTGGGATGCACACTTCTACAGGAGATAGTTCCAGGGCTCTGCCACTCCATGAATTTAATTGCTGGGGCTGAGCCTTGGAAAGCTTTCCGCCCCCGCCCCCCAAATTAAGCCCTGGTTATGAGGCACTATTGCCTAAATATCCAGGGTTCCAATGTACATCTGCTCCACAACTGATGAGAGATCCCTCCCTTGCCACATCTATTTACTCATTCTTGGGGGAGGCTGGAGGATGTGGTGTAATGTGTGTTTGGGTTTAAATGTGCTTATGTTAGTGACAAGCCCATTTGTTAGTATTGTTTAATACAGCAGCAGGACCAATGCAAGTACCGAGACAAGTGAGTTGGACACTCTTCTTGCTTTCAACAGGTCAGTCAGTCAGTTCTCTTCATTCCAAAATGGAATATGAGGCAATGACTGGATTCCTTCATAACTCATGATCCAAGGCCATTGTTTGGACCTTGCTTCGCATAAAGCCCAACTGCACAAGGTCTTTCTCACTGTGCCTTGCTGTCTGAGACATAAGCTCCCTGATTTCCTTTTCCTGGGTGGTTTCCATGTCATAGCCTCAACTGCTAGTCTGGATGGTTCCATTCTATTTAGATGTCCAAGCCAGGTGAGCTTTCTCTTCCTGATAAGTTCAGTTGCCGGTGGCTGCTCTGTTGTTGAATGCTGCCGTTAGTCACCTTATCCTGCCACTTAACATTAAGTATCTTTGTTAGGTCACATACTGATGCACAGAGGTAAATTGGAGTAATTACTTCAATTTAATTAAACCAAAGTAATTATTCTACTTCTTTAGTGCTCAGATGAACAGTATAAACCAAAGTGTACTATGTCAATTTCTCCCTAGCTGACACATGGAGTGCAGCCACACAAGCTGCAAGGGCTTGATCTGCGCGTGGCCCCGTGGCATGCAAGTGCAGTCTCCACACTGATGGGCAAGCATGGGGAGCAAGGCAGATGTGTGTGGGGAAGCTGGCCAGGCCTGCTGTTGTCAGAGCAGTCTCCTTGGGCAGGCCAAGGCACCAGCCACATGAGCAGGCACCTGACTGTGCCTTGTCTCCCTCCCCCAGCCTGACCAAAGTCCTGCCCTCAGCCGTGATGCGGCAGCACATGATGGGCACTAGTGGCTGCCATTCAAAGCCCTGCTGCAGTGCTCGCTACACAGTGGGGCAGAGCTGGGCACACAAGTTGCCCCACCTTGGGCAGCCTTACCTCATCTGGTGACTGCCGGGCACATGATACACTGCCTCGCGTGACCTGGCTTCCCAGAGTGGGGTAAGGCTACCTAAGGTGTGATAGTCTTCCCATCGAGTCTCGTGTGGCTGCTCCCATAGTAATCACTGAACCGTGGTCACCATCCTCATACCAATCGGTGTTCATTACATAAACTTTTATTTCAAAATATAAACCAAGGGGGAGTATATACTCTTGATTTTTCAGGAGTACATACTTCTCTTTCTGCTTCTGAAAAATGTTGGTTTAGTATTCTGTTCATTGTGAATATACTTCAGTAGAACAGAAGAGAGGCCCAACTACATTTAGTTAACTGTTCATCAAAACATGGTCTTAGACATACACTGGGATTGTTTCTCAAGATCCCATGCTTCAGAGCTGTACAGCAGCACTCATAGTTCTTAACTATGCTTTGAGACTCAAATACTTGTGCTTCCAGATGCTATGCAGCATTACAAAAGCACTGTTTGCTTTCCCTATATGGCACATGACTTCTCCATGTCTGTTACCATAAATTCCAGCTGTAGAATCTTTATTATAACATAAATGCAAAAATGGCCACAGATCAGCTTCTAGGTTCCTGAACTGGCAATTGGAAACAATGTATTAAACACTTGTAAAATGTGCATAAGTAGCCTGGAATTATTAAGAGATAACTAAATATAGATTAGAGAAACAAAAAACCTACAGTTTTACAAACTTAGTTAAGGCAGATTCATACCAAGCAAACTTTAACAATCCTAGAAATTGTGTGTTAAGGCTCCCGCCTTAACTTCCACACCATGTAAACAGTAAAGATGTTGTATGGCTTCGCATACTGTGCTCGCTTACAACTTAGGCTCCATGCACCCACACTTTGCCTTGGTCTTTCAGCTCCAATCCTCTTCCTTTGCAGGTTGGGGACAACACTAAAGCTGAGCAGGATAGATGTTGACATTAAATGCATGGAAAGGCCAATGGAAAAAATGGAGGAAACATTAATGCTAATTTGGAATTAAATTATATCTCATTAACTGTTTCTGAAATAATACAATGGAGATACATCTTTGGGAGTGGGGGGAAGATGATG
This sequence comes from Sphenodon punctatus, assembly GCA_003113815.1. Lineage (NCBI taxonomy): Eukaryota > Metazoa > Chordata > Lepidosauria > Sphenodontia > Sphenodontidae > Sphenodon > Sphenodon punctatus. The sequence goes on along the minus strand of QEPC01001921.1, from coordinate 2,118,755 downwards.
TAGAAAACAAAGGCAGCAAGGAGAGATGGTGGAATGACAGGGAGGAGGATATAAGGATGAAGTACAGCAGGGAGGAACTTGGTGGAATAATAGGAGACGTGATAAGAAATTGGTAGAATTTTCAGTGATGTAAATGATTGACAGGAGTGATAGGAGACCATGGGGAACACTACCATCGTGCTATTAAGCACCATAGCTACATCCTTGTTGTTCTAGTCTCTATTGCCTCATTGTGCTTTACACCTCCTCTCCTGGGTGGTGTTTTCTCTTTTTTGGGGGGGAGGGGTTGTCATCTCACACACTCGGTCGCAATCTCTGTTAGAGATTATCGTCGTTATAGTGGTCAAGAGTCTTGCAATTTTGGGGGAGGTGAGTAAAGTTTATTGGGTAGTCCAGACCTCTGGGTTGCGTGTTATGGGGTTGGAAGCTGGTAGATTAGACTGAGGGTGGGGTGGGGGTGGAAGCTGAAGTCAGAACTTGTCTATCTTCTAGTGAAGTGGTGGTTAGTGGGTCACAGTGAGTGGGGGGCAAATAAGTAGTGGGTTAGAGTAGGTGCAGATCTGAAATAAAAGGAATTTAAATGTAAGGCCATAACTGGCCCATATAGTTGTTTGATGGTGGCATAGTTACATGCTGTTCGTCACCTGTGCAGTGGGGAGATGTATTTGATCTAGTGCCACAGAATGGAGATCTGGAATGTAAATGAAAGAGAAATTCTTGCCACACTGGAAGTAGAGTAATGATGTAATACTGGACAGGGAGGAGCATGCCGTCCTAGCTTTAGTGTTGCCCCCAACCTGCAAAGGAAGAGTACTGGAGCTGAAAGACCAAGGCAAAGTGTGGGTGCATGGAGCCTAAGTCGCACAGTATGCGAAGCCATACAACATCTTTACTGCTTACACGGTGTGGAAGTTAAGGCAGGAGCCTTAACATACAATTTCTAGGTTTGTTAAAGTTTGCTTGGTATGAATCTGCTTTAACTAAGTTTGTAAAACCGTAAACAAACCGTTTTTTGTTTCTCTAATTTATTTGGGTTTTTTAAAAACACAGTGCAAACATTGATTTCTGATAGTATATAGATGGGAACAGATTATAGTAGATGTATACATGATGGGCAGGGGATTAGCATTGGAGGGGAAGGTGCAGAGTGGTGAGAGAGACTCCTGCTGCCACCCGATCGCCTCCTCCCCTGGTTGACCATGACCCCATGGCGCTGGCAGGGGGAGAGGGCCCTGGCCTCCACAGACAGTCCCAGTGGGTGGTCCCCTCCCACTTAGAGCCTCGTGGGGATCAGCCTCCCTCCAAGGAGAAGGGAGGAAGGACTCACTGAGCCGGCCAAGGAGGGCAGGAGGGAGTGACTGACATCGGGCGGGGCTCGTACCACGAGTGAGGTAGAGACTCAGAGCAGCAGCATCAACATGAGCAGGAGTCCCCGCAGTCTTTCCGCAACCAATGGCTCTTAACGGGGATGGGGGAGCGAGCAGAGTGGTCCACCCTCCCCCCACATTGCTGCTTGAGTCAGTCGGTGCCTCTTAGGGAAGCTGCTCCCCCCGCTGCTCCATTCAGTCCCAGTTTGAGCTGGCTTTAGGGAGTGAGTGAGTGGTGGTTCTCCTGCCATTGCAAGACCCAGCCATGGACTTACCCCCACCCCGTATTGATGCCCCTCGCTCCCTCCTTGAGGAAGCTGCAGGGCTCCCACTCCATTCACTCACTCGCAATTTCCCCACGGCACTTCCAGGTTGCATGGGGGGGGGGGCCCTTGGACGCCCATGGGTTGTCTCAGCCACCGCCTTCTGCTGGCTGAGCTTGTCCTGGGTACAAACTGCTGGCCGGGAGGTGATGAAGGCGGCCGCTGCTGTCCGCACACCTGCTGCTGCTCCTCTAAGCCCTGCAGACTGTGCTGAGACTGAGTCAGTGTCATGTCAGTTACACAGTGTCCCGCTTCCCGGCTCTTGGCTCCACTCCTCTCCGGGACCCGAGAACTGGAGATGCAGGGAGATGTGTAACTGACATGGCACTGACTAACCTAGTGTTAGGACGGGTGCCTGGGAAAAGGGGGATACCCCACAGAGGCCACACACTCATTCCAAACACAGCCCAACAGCCACCTGCACCCTCCTTTCTCCCGCGGGGTCCCACACAATTCTTTGTGGGAAAACAACCCCTCAGGATAGTGATTGGCCCAGGTGGTCTTAATAGACATGAGGCCTTGTCATCATTGGGGTCAGGGAGCGAACACAACCTTGAGTGGGACCCCCCACTCGTCACTCCTCGTACGCTCAGACTACCTCTTTCGCTCTGTGCTAGAATAGGTAAGGGTTGAAGTGCGGGGTTACGTGGGGTTAGCTGGGGCCAATTCCTAGGGGGCGAAGGGTAGAGTAGTAGGACACACTCACACTGATGGGGAAGATAGGGCTCAATAGACGTGGGTCGGGGACAGGTGCAGCTACTCACACCACTCCACAGTCGTCTTGCTCTCACTCTTTCTCTCTCACTCTCACTCTTCTTTCCCACTCTCTCTCTCTCTCCACCCCGCTCACTCACCTCACCCTCTTTCGCCCAGCCACACCTCACTCGCTCCTCCGCTCGTTCCATGCTCTCTCCTCTCTCTCCTTCAGTCGCTTGGGGCCAGTCTCACAGCGCTGCTGATCTCTGGCAGCACTGTGTTCTCTCCAGCGGCGTTATGTAGGGCTAACCCCACCCTTCCTGTTGCGGAGCCTCGCTGAATGACATAACGTCGGGGCCACACCCCCGGAACCAGCTGTGACAGGGTCTACTGGTTCCGGGGCCCTATTTTCCTGCTGCGGGGGCTCCGCCATGGCTTGTATGGGGTCGATGCCCCCATTGTGCTCTCTACTGTCACCCCCACTAGTTATAGCTAGGGGTGGGAAACCGGTAGAATCCGGTATCCGATAATGCCGGTATCAGGCGTACCGGCATTATCGGATTCGACCCGGTAATCCGGACCGGGTACCAGATTCTGGGGTACCAGATTTTTCTTGCATTGCAGCCATTTAAAAATGGCTGCAATGTCAAAAAACTGCCCCAACAAAAAAGTTTTTTTCAAAAAAACCCTCCCCGAGTCCAGGCTACGCGGGTGGAAGGGGGGACACCCCCCACCCACCCTGCCCAGCCTGGATTTTTGTTTTAAAAAAGAGTAAAGAAAAGAGTCAAAGACCCAGAGGCGAGGCGAGGCGAGCCCACCCCCCAGCACCAGCGGCCGCGGCGTCCCCGCAGCCGCCGGTAAGTATGACCCGATCCCTGGGGGGGGGGTTTAACACCCCCCCCAGGGATCACCCCTACTAAAGGTCAGTGCGCTTACCTTTGGGAGCTCTGGCGGCGGCGGGTGGTCCGGCGGCCTCAGCGCCGGCTGTAGCTGCCGGCGTCAGGACGCTCTAGGCCTTCCGGTGAAACCCGGAAGTTCCCCGGAAGGCCTACAGCGTCCTGATGCTGGCAGCCACAGCTGGCGCTGAGGCCGCCAGACCGCCCGCTGCCGCCGGAGCTCCCAAAGGTAAGCGCACTGAACGTTAGTAGGGGTGATCCCTGGGGGGGTGGG
>QEPC01001921.1:2024569-2115079 GCA_003113815.1 Sphenodon punctatus | reverse complement strand
GCCTCTGGGTCTTTTCTTTACTCTTTTTTAAAACAAAAATCCAGGCTGGGCAGGGTGGGTGGGGGGTGTCCCCCCTTCCACACGCGCAGCCTGGGAGGGGGAGGGGGAGGGAATTAATTTATTTCATTGGTTTCAATGGGGACACAGCGCCCCATTGAAACCAATGAAATAAATCCGGTAACAGTATACCGGATTTAATCCGGGAATCCGGTTTTTGTAGAACCGGTAACCGGTAAATCCGGTAGCCGGTAATGGGCCCGGGGTCCCACCACTAGTTATAGCCCTTCGGGCTTTCTTCTGTTTACCCCCATGCCCCTGTCTTCTTTCTCCAGACCCCCAGCCCTGCTTCCATTGTCTCCTGGCCATGACAGCACCCCCCCCATGCTCCCTTCCCCCCCCCGGGGTCAGGCTTCGGGGAGCAGGGGAAAGCGGGCGTGGAAGCGGCGCATCAACAAGGAAGCCTGCACCACAGATGCTGGTTCCCACGACCGCTCGGAGGGGGGGTAACCCTTCCAATCCATGAGGTAGTATAAGGTTCCTCGGAGCCGGTGAGAGTCCAGGATCGCCTGTACTTCGAAGTCGGACTCGGACGGCACATCGCAGAGTGGTCCCGGCGGGGCGGCTTCGGGGAAGAGGGGAGGATAGTAGCGCTTGAGCAGGGACACATGGAACACGGGGTGGATGCGCACCCCGGGGGGCAGGACCACCCGGTACGTGACAGGATTAACGATGCGTGATAGGGAAGGGACCCATGTAACAATTATCGAGTTTAGGCGATGGTCGGGTGGATGGGTAATGCCGCCGATCCACCCACACTCTGTCACCCACGCAAAAGAGTGGGGCAACCCGACATTGTCTATCCGCCCCCTGCTTGTATTGTAGCTGGGCTTGCTGCAATTGGGCATGGGTGAGGGCGTGTGCCTGGTGAATGTGGGTCACCAATGCCCCCGCAGCAGGAACATTCACAATTGGGTGTTCAGGAAACACCAACCTAGGGTGAAACCCGTACGAAACGTAAAAGGGGGATGTCCCTATGGAAGCATTAGGCGAATTATTGTACGCGAACTCCGCAAGGGGTAAAAGGTCCACCCAATCATCCTGTAAATAGTCAGTATAGCACCGGAGGTATTGCTCCAAGGCCTGGTTGATGCATTCAACCTGGCCATTGGTTTGGGGGTGATATGCGGTAGATGGAGCAAGGCTGACCCCCAGTGCTGTGAACAAGGCTCTCCAAAAACGTGCAGTGAACTGTGAACCACGATCAGATACAATAACAGCAGGGACCCCGTGCAAGCATACGACTTGTTTGAGCATGAGGAGGGCGGTTTGTTTGGCGGTAGGCAGGTTGGGGCAATGGATGAAATGTCCCATCTTTGTAAATTGGTCAACAATTACAAGGATCGTTGAATGTCCATGGGAGGTAGGTAGTTCTACTATAAAATCAAGATTGATCCGTTGCCAGGGTCCACATGGCAGCGGAGCCAATTGGAGCAAACCGATCGGCAATTACAAGGGGTTTTGGTACGACAGCATACAGTGCATCCCTGTACATATGCCTTTACATCCTTCTGAATAGTGGGCCACCAGAAGTGCCGTTGCACTAACTCTAGTGTACGACGTTTCCCCAGGTGCCCTGCCATTGGGGCATCGTGCCCACAAAATCTGGTGTTGTGCCATTGGAGGGACCACCAGGGCACCGTTATGGCGGGGGAGGTCCTATGGGTTCCCTTGTACGGGGTTGCCAGGCAACTCTTTACGAACTAATCGGTGGAACTGTGACATGGTGATCCCCACTGCCCCGAATACCTTCAGGGAGATGAGGCAGTCCCCATGTAGGGCGGCCTCTACATTATCTTCATATCGCCGAGACAAGGCATCAGCCAGCATATTCTGGTGCCCAGGACGGTAGATGATGGTGAATTAGAACCGGGTGAAGAACAGTGCCCACTGGGTGTGCCTTTCCATCACTATTAATGCCGTCTGTAAGAAAGTGAGGTTTTTATGATCCATAATCACTTGCACCACATGTGTGGCTCCCTCTAAATGGTGCCTCCATGTTTCAAACGCCACCTTAATGGCTAATAGCTCTCTGTCCATGATGGTGTAGTTCTGCTCTGCCGAGCACAATTGCCATGTGTAATATACATAGGGCAAGCGTATCACGGTCTCAGGGGATTCTTGTAGGAGTGCCGGTCCTAAGACGATGCTGGAGGCATCCGTTTCCACGATGAATGGCAATTTTGGGTCCGGGTGTTGTAAAATGGGGGCCTGGGTAAATGCGGTCTTGATCCCTTCAAATGCTCTTTGTTGCTCAAGGCCCCATACATAGGGTTGCCCCTTCTTCAGCAGCCAGGTGAGGGGTGCCATAGTCTTGGCATACCCTGCAGTGTACTGCCGATAGTAGTTGGCGCTCCCCAGGAAACGTTGCAGGGGTTTCACCCCTCGTGGCGGTTGCCAGGTAGCAATTGCCTCTACCTTACGAGGTTCCATTTGAATCCCTGAAGGGGAGATGATGAACCCTAAGAAGGGAACAGTATCTTGGTGATATATACACTTTGAAAGTTTACAATAAAGTTGATGTTGCCTCAATCGACCTAAGACAGTTCGAACCTGGGCAATATGCTCCTCAAGGTTGTGGGAGTAAATCAGAATATCGTCTAAGTATGCTACCATGTATTGGTTGAGTATAACCCGGAAAATGTCATTAATAAAGTGTTGCAATGCTGCTGGTGCGTTTGCCAACCCGTAGGGCATCACTAGGTACTCAAAGTGGCCGTACCTCATACGGAAGGCCGTCTTCCACTCATCTCCTTGTTTCATACGGAGCAAGTTATACGCCCCACGCAAATCGAGTTTAGAAAACACTGTAGCTCCTTGGAGGCTGTCAGCAGTCGGGTTCGCCTCCCCGCACCCCGACGCACTCCACGGCAAGGAAGCCCCGTCCCGCTGGGGCCGCAGCCCCAGCTACAGCCAAGCATCGCGCCGACGCCGCCTGTGGCTCCGCCCCCTTTGCAAGCCACACCTCGGCAGGGGCCTGTGGAGCACGCAATGAGACCACGCCCCCTCCTCGTCGATCTGAGCGCCTGCAGGCGCGTGCAGGGGGCGGGGCTAGACCTTTATAAGCTGGCAGTTTGCTGAGCTCTGTGCCGGTGAACAGAGCTTGTGTGTCTGTGGAGACTGGCCCCTTGCCTGAAAGCTAAGTACTTGCCTTTGCGTGTGTTGCTATTGCCTTGCCTTTCGTGTTTCCGTTTGTATCCCCCTCTCCCTGTACTGTGTCTTCCTGTATACCCCCTTGTTGATTGTGTATAGCCCTGAGCAATTGTGTGTTGATAGGACCCTCACCCCTTTTGTCCCTGGTAAGCAAGAACGGGTGCGAGGGCCTGCGGGCCAGGGTGCTTCTGCCCCTCTCCCCTCCTGGGTCAATTTCCCTATCCCTTTCCCCCTCAGTGTGAGAGTCCCGGTTCCATTTCCCTCCTTCCCAGGGTTCCTTAACCTTGCTCCCTTCACCTCCACCTCACCAGTGCTCCCCCTTGTGGCTTTTGAATGTGATGCATGCGTGAGCCTTTTCCCTTTGAATTGCTCTGTGCCCTATGATGATAGGGGCCGAAGCTCTTGGTGCGAAAGCATACTGAGCGGCCCACATACTATCCTGACGGGCAACTGGGAGCCTCGAGTGTCGAAACAGAGCTATTTGAGCCCCCTCGGAGCGTGTGGGCACCCTTACCCTTGTGTTTCCTTCCCTTCCTACCCCCTCCCACTGACAGATTCACCGGCCAACCCACACGCCCGACTTATTCCCATGGAGGGTTCCCCGGAAATAGGCGAGCTGGTCCGCGCCGTGCAGACCCTGGTTATGCAGGTAAAGGATTTACAAGACCAACATGCAGATCTCGCCGCTGCAGTAGTTCAGCGGCAGCTGCCCGCCGCTCAGGCAGCAATGATGTTGGCGGCCCCGGTGCCGCAGGCCCCGGTAGTGGTAGCGGCGGAGGCCGCGGCAGCGGCTCCTGCAGCTGCGGCCCCCCTACCCCTGGGGCCCCCCGCAGCCCGAGAACCCCGAGGGCCACGCATAGAAAGGTTTTTGGGAGATCGCAAGATGTGTCGTGCATTTCTGGCCCTCTGCGACCTCACATTCACCACCCAAGCAGCCACCTATTCCACAGATGCCCTAAAGGTGGCTTTTGTGATTGGGAACGTAGGAGGGGTTACCTTGGAATGGGCCACCAATTTGCTAACTAGCCACAGCCCCCTCTTAGCGGATTACCCAGGATTTCTGCGAGAATTCCGCTTTTTATTCGATCACCCTCATCGACTTCAGGATGCAGAAACCGCCATGTTAAATCTGCGACAAGGACGAACGCCTTTGATGGAATACATCACCCAGTTCCAACAACTCGCCCTAGAATTACAGTGGTCAGAAAGCGCCCTGAGGGTGCATTTTCGCAGGGGACTTGCAGAGGACTTAAAGGACCAACTAGCCTACGTTGCCCTCCCAGACACATGGACGAGCACGGCCGCCCTCGTCCTCCAAATAGATGCACGGCTACTGGAGCGGCGGAGAGAAAGGCGCCAAGAAGGAAGAAGCACCCCATTATGCGGGATTCCCTTTGTATGCCCTAATCCAGACCTTGTCGCCCCCGCCAGTCCAGAGGCTGAACCGATGCAGTTGGGCGCACCTCGGGGACCCCTCACGGCAGAAGAACGGGAGCGTAGACGGCGGACACAAGCATGTTTTTACTGTGGGGATATGGGGCACTTCATTCAAGACTGCCCTGCACTGCCTCCCTCCCGGCGGAGCGGCGGGAAACGCCAAGGGTCGGGATGGACCGGGAACATCTCGACCCTGAAGGTTATCCCGTCCCTCACCTCTGAGGCCTCGTTGCACTTGCGAGTTCCCCTCATGGTGGGTCTCACCTCCAACAAATCTTTGATAGTCTGGGCCCTGATAGACTCGGGGGCCTCCGCCAATTTCATAGATGACAACTTTATACGAGCAGCGCGAATTTCTCTGCAGCCCAAGGAGAGGCCTGAAGCCGTGCACAGTATTGATGGTTCTCCTCTTGTCTCGGGCCTGGTCACCCACCAAACCTACCCCCTCCCCTGTACCGTGGGAGCCCATCAGGAGCTGCTCTCTTTTGATGTAGTGCGTACACCACTGTTTCTTGTTGTCCTAGGACTCCCATGGCTTGCTCAGCACGACCCCCAGATTCAATGGGCCCGGCGGCAGCTGCAGTTCACGTCTCTATATTGCAAACAACACTGCATACAAAACGCCCCACCGCAATCCTTGCGGACGGCAGGCAGCAGTAGCAGTACAACATCTAAAGAAGGGCTCCCCCCTGAATATAAAGACTTTGGGGACGTCTTCAGCAAGATTCAGGCGGCCCAACTCCCGCCGCGACGCCCATATGACTGTCCCATTGAGTTGACACCAGGGGCGGAACCCCCGTTTGGGCGCATCTACGCTCTCTCCGCACCGGAATTAACGGAACTACGACGGTACCTGGAGGAAGCTCTTAAGAACGGGCACATTCGGCACTCAACCTCCCCCGCAGGGGCCCCCATCTTCTTCGTGGCCAAGAAGGATGGGGGCTTGCGGCCCTGTATTGATTATCGTGGCCTCAACGCCGTTACGATCAAGAACCGTTACCCCCTGCCCCTTATTCCGGAACTGTTAAACCGTTTGCAAGGAGCACGGATTTTTACAAAGTTGGACCTTCGAGGGGCTTATAATTTACTTAGGGTTCGTCGAGGAGATGAATGGAAGACGGCCTTTCGCACCCGATATGGGCACTTCGAATATCTTGTCATGCCATTCGGCTTGGCCAACGCCCCAGCTGCCTTTCAGCACTTCATAAACGACATACTTCGGGACGTTTTGGACACCTTCGTTATCGCCTATCTAGACGACATTCTTATTTACTCCCCGTCCTATACCCAACATGTGCAACATGTCCGACAAGTGCTGCAGCGCTTACGTAAGCAGAAATTGTACTGCAAACAAGAAAAATGTGCATTCCACTGCTCTACGGTGGAATTTTTGGGGTTCGTTCTAAGTCCTGAAGGAATACAAATGGACCCCAAGAAGGTCCATGCGATTCAACACTGGCCGGCGCCCAAATCCGTTAAGGCTCTTCAGCGGTTTCTAGGTAGCGTCAACTACTACCGCCAATACGTACCGCGTTACGCCGATGTTACCAGCCCCCTCACTTTACTCTTAAAAAAGAACCAACCCTACGTATGGACCCAGGAACAGGAACACAGTTTCCAGTTCCTGAAAGAAGCCTTTATGCAAGCCCCCCTTCTTCAGCACCCGGACTTTGAGAAGCCCTTTAACGTCGAAGCTGATGCCTCCAGTGTGGCCATAGGAGCCGTCCTCCTTCAACCAAGCACTGGGAAATTGTGTCTCCCCTGTGCATACTATTCCCGTCAGTTGTCGCCTGCTGAAAGGAACTATACCGTCTTTGATCGGGAACTTTTAGCCATTAAGGCAGCCTTTGAAACCTGGCGGCACTACCTGGAGGGGGCCCGACACCCCATAACCGTAACTACGGACCATAAAAATCTCACGTTTCTCCAAACGGCCCAGATTGCAAATCCCCGTCATGCCCGATGGGCGCTCTTTTTTGCACGTTTTACGTTTATTATCCAATTTCGGCCAGGGAAGATGAACCTCTTAGCAGATGCCTTATCTCGATATCATGAAGGGAAGGAGGCCAACGCGCGACCCAAGGGGTCCATTCTTGAACCTCGGGTATTCACGGCTAGTACCTCCTTCCTTAAAGGCTTGCAACAGGCTTCCCTTCACGAAATTCAGCCGGCTGAAGACAACGCCCTCACCTTGGAAGGAGGGCTCTACAAAAAGGGACCACAGATTGTGATACCACCTTCCTGTCAAGCCCAGGTACTATGGGCCCACCATGACGCCCCCCTGGCTGGACACCCTGGAATAGCCCGTACTTTAGCACTGCTGCAGCGCCAGTTCTGGTGGCCGACGATGGCTGCAGATGTGCATCGTTATGTCCAAGCTTGCACAATCTGTGCCCGCACCAAGGTGCCTAGGAAAAGCCCCGTGGGTCTCCTTCAAGTTTCCCCGCCACCCGGCGGGCCGTGGCAACGAATTGGGCTTGACTTTATAGTGGAACTACCCCCCTCACGAGGGTACAACACCGTTTTGGTCATAGTAGACCACTTCACAAAGATGGCCCACTTTGTGGCCTGTAAGGGCCTCCCCACGGCGCAACGCACAGCCCTCCTGTTTATTAGACATGTAATGAAGCTCCATGGCTGGCCAATGGAGATCATCAGCGACCGAGGAACGCAGTTCATTTCCCGGTTCTGGACAGCATTGTTTAGGGCTCTCCAAGTTCAGCTGAAGCCCACTACTGCATACCACCCTCAAGCTAACGGGCAGGTGGAGCGGGTCAACCAGTGCCTTGAGCAATACTTGCGGTGTTACATTGATTATCTCCAGGACGATTGGTACTCGTGGATCCCTATAGCAGAATTTGCTTATAATAATGCCCCAAACGCCTCCTTGGGCAACTCTCCCTTTTTTGTCTCGTATGGCTATCATCCCCAGATGACTACTCCCGACCTTCCCACAATCACGGTCCCAGCGGCAGGAGCGTTAGCCCAGCAACTACAACAAGTTCACATGCTAGCCAAAACAACGCTGGAGAAGACACGGCAAGCTTACAAAAAAACTGCTGATCGCCATCGACGTCTCGCCCCAGCCCTGCGGCCTGGAGACCTGGTGTGGTTGGATCGTCGCCACTACCCCTCTAAACGACCTTCTTCCAAACTAGATCATCGATTCCTTGGCCCCTTCCCCATCTTGAAACAAATAAACGAGGTAACTTATACCCTTCAACTTCCCTCTACCATGCGCATCCACCCTACCTTCCATGTCTCACTACTCAAACCTGCTGGCATGATGGACCCATCCTCCATAGAAGAGCCCAATACCGAACTTGAAGTACTGGACTCCGACCCGAGTTACGAGGTCCGTGCTATTTTGGATGCAAGACTCCGTCGTGGTAGGCTTCACTACCTGATCGACTGGCAAGGCTTCGGGCCCAGCGAGCGCTCCTGGGAACCCGCGTCCCACGTCTCCGCCCCCCGCCTCGTGCGCCTCTTTCATCGCCGGCACCCAGAGAAACCCGGACCGGCGCGATGGCGGAGGGGGGGGCCTCGAGGGGGGGGTACTGTCAGCAGTCGGGTTCGCCTCCCCGCACCCCGACTCACTCCGCGGCATGGAAGCCCCATCCCGCTGGGGCCACAGCCCCAGCTACAGCCAAGCATCGCACCGACGCCGCCTGTGGCTCCGCCCCCTTTGCAAGCCACACCTCAGCAGGGGCCTGTGGAGCATGCAATGAGACCACGCCCCCCTCCTCGTCGATCTGAGCGCCTGCAGGCGCGTGCAGGGGGCGGGGCTAGACCTTTATAAGCTGGCAGTTTGCTGAGCTCTGTGCCGGTGAACAGAGCTTGTGTGTCTGTGGAGACTGGCCCCTTGCCTGAAAGCTAAGTCCTTGCCTTTGCGTGTGTTGCTATTGCCTTGCCTTTCGTGTTTCCGTTTGTATTCCCCTCTCCCTGTACTGTGTCTTCCTGTATACCCCCTTGTTAATTGTGTATAGCCCTGAGCAATTGTGTGTTGATAGGACCCTTACCCCTTTTGTCCCTGGTAAGCAAGAACGGGTGCGAGGGCCTGCGGGCCAGGGTGCTTCTGCCCCTCTCCCCTCCTGGGTCAATTTCCCTATCCCTTTCCCCCTCAGTGTGAGAGTCCTGGTTCCATTTCCCTCCTTCCCAGGGTTCCTTAACCTTGCTCCCTTCACCTCCACCTCACCAGTGCTCCCCCTTGTGGCTTTTGAATGTGATGCATGTGTGAGCCTTTTCCCTTTGAATTGCTCTGTGCCCTATGATGATAGGGGCCGAAGCTCTTGGTGCGAAAGCATACTGAGCAGCCCACATACTATCCTGATGGGCAACTGGGAGCCTCGAGTGTCGAAACAGAGCTATTTGAGCCCCCTCGGAGCGTGTGGGCACCCTTACCCTTGTGTTTCCTTCCCTTCCTACCCCCTCCCACTGACAGAGGCGATCTAGCAGCTCTGAGATGAGGGGTAAGGGGTAACGGTTCTTTATAGTGATGTCGTGTAGACCCCTGTAATCTATGCAAGGCCTCAATCCCCCATCTTTCTTCTGCACAAAAACCAGCCCCCCCCCCCCCGGGGATGTGGACGGTCTAATGAACCCTGTCTACAAATTCTCGTCTATGTACTCCTTCAAGGTCTGGAGTTCTGGCCCTGAAAGAGCATAAATCCTCCTGTAAGGGGGTACGGTGTTGGATAGGAGTTCAATGGGGCAATCGTACTCTCTATGGGGTGGTAAGGTTAGTGCCTGTTGCTCCTTGAAGACATCTTGAAGGTCTTGGTATTCCCAGGGTAAGGGTATGGCTGGTCGCAGGGTCATGACCCTGACTTGTTGGTCCGGGGCCCGTATGGGGTGGGGGCAATTATCGTGACATGCACACCCGGATGAAGCAAAGGTCACTGTCCCCTGTTGCCAGTCTATCGCGGGGTTATGTTGACGTAACCACGGCATTCCCAGGACTACTGGGAAGGCAGGTGTGCAGACCACATCTAGGTCCAGTTCCTCCTGGTGTCTTCCTATAACCCCCCGCAAGTCCCGGGTTCAGGTGGTAACCGGGCCTGAAGCGAGAGGGGAACCATCTATGGCGAACACTGCCTCTGGTCTTGATTTAAGCTGTACTGGTACGTGGTGCCTCTCAACCAATGTCTCATCAATAAAGTTGCCCGATGCCCCTGAATCAACGAGGGCCCGGGTCACTATTGATAGATTCGGGGAGAGGATCAAAGTAAGGGGCACTCGTAACTGGGTTAGGTCTGTTATCTCGTGTCTGGTATTACCTAGGATGGGGAGGGGTGGTAGGTTACTAGTTACCGGGATGTCCCCTTCCCATCCTGGTTGCCCCCTTCCCATCCTGGTTGCCCCCGTTTCCCGCCGCTCGTTGACTAGGGGGGAGGGCCGGGCACTTCCTAGCAAAATGCCCGGCTGTCCCACAATAAAAACAAAGTTTGCCCAACCTTCTGCGTTCTCGCTCCTGTGCCCTTACCGGTCCTTGAGAGGTCCCCAACTGCATCGCCTTGGGTTCATCAACACGATTAATCTCGCTCAGACTGGGGGCTACGGGCATCGGTCGAGCTTGCCAAGGCCAGCCCCCGTCCTGCCGCCGTTCTCTCCGCCCTCCGTAAGGCGGGCATCAATTTGGCATGTGAGATTTACAAATTCCCCCCATTTTTCCGGGATGGGGGTAAGGGCGAGCTGGTCTTTAATATCGTCACTAAGCCCCTTCCGGAACAATACCTTGAGGACATTGTCCGGCCAGTTCACATCCACTGCCAATTTTTGGAAGTGTGTCACGTACTCTAAAAGGGTCCCTCGCCCTTGCCGCAGCGCCATAATAGCTGTCTCTGCATCTTTCACCCTATGGGGGTTGTCAAAGAGGAAGGCGAACTCCTGAATGAACCCCTTATAATCATTAAGGAGTGGACTCTCTTGTGTCAATAAGGGGGTAGCCCAATCTAGTGCAATCCCCTCCAAGTGCCCGATAACGAAGGCCACTTTCACGGCATCGGTATCGTACGTAGTGGGTTGGGTACGAAACACCAATTTACATAACTATGTAGGCTATGTAGGCTAGGAAACCCTGAAACTGCCGCCTATCCCCGGTAAATTTCGAGATAGGGGGGTGTTTGGGTTCCCACCCCCAAGGTTTCCTTTCCCGTGGGGGGATTTCTGGCTCTTTTTCTTCTACGGTTTCATCTATGCTCTCTACCTCTCTACCGATTCTGGGGCCCTATTTTCCTGCTGCGGGGGCTCTGCCACGACTTGTATGGGGTCGATGCCCCCATTGTGCTCTCTACTGTCACCCCCACTAGTTATAGCCCTTTGGGCTTTCTTCTGTCTACCCCCGTACCCCTGTCTTCTTTCTCCAGACCCCCAACCCTGCTTCCATTGTCTCCTGGCCATGACACCTAGTCACTGCCATGTCAGTTACAAAGTGCTCTGCTTCCTGGATACGCTCCTCTCCCCTCTCCGGCACCTGAGGGAGAGGGGAGCTGTGTAACTGACATGACAGTGACAAGGCTAGTCAGTGTCATGTCCGTTACACTGCGCCCCGCTTCCCCGCTCTGCTCCTCTCCCCTCTTCAGGACCCGAGAGCTGGGGAAGCAGGGAACTGTGTAACTGACATGACACTGACTAGCCTAGTTACTGTCATGTCAGTTACACAGCACTCCGCTTCCGGCTCTGCTCCTCTTCCCTCTCCAGGAAAAACACACACAGGCAGCGTGAGCAGCCAGCAGGGGGCAGATTTGTGCCACCCCTTTTGCACATGCATGAGCTAAGTCCCATAAAATCACACACACATGTAATGCCCCCTCGGCTACCCCCTTGTCTCTATGTCTACTGGGGAGGGGTCCAAGGAATAGAGCGCCTGGGTTCATGGGCTTGCTCTCCTGATTTGGCGCAAAACTGCAGTGCCTCCACCCGGGGTGCATACAGGACTATGGGGATCCTGATGAGGAAAGGGGCAGGCTACTCCCCCCCCCCTTCATGGCCCGGGGCCCTGTGCTGGGAATGCCTAGGAGTAGCTCGGAGAAAACCCCCAGTTGAAACATGCACATGTGAGACAGGCTAACAAGTTAAACAACAGGTTTATTCTAAATAGAAAATAAGCCTCTCAATGCAGGTTAAAAATGCTTCAAGTTCCCCTGTTCCCCCAACAGATTCTCTGGGGACCCTGCACTCCTTCTCTCCTATAGTGCTGGGTTTGGCCAGTTAGTGCGCAGGCTGAGGCCTGTAGGAGCTTCCTGCCAGGGTAACAGTAATAGGGTCATGGGATAAGGTGACCCCTCAGGCCGGTGGCTTTCCCTCCACTGGCCTGGTTGAAGCTGGGTTGTGCTGCCTGGATGAAGGCCCTGCTGGCTTCCCTTCCAGCCGACCTACCACGCTATCCCTCTGGTACCTGGGGGTTTTGAATCCTCAGATTTCTGTCCTTCCCTCTGGTCCCCGTCAGCCGGGCTGCTGACCGAGTATCCTTTCCGCAGGTTTTTGTCAGTAAGCTGGCAGCTCGCTGGAGCCTTCACACTTCCCTCACTGGTAGCGTTGGTGAGGGCTCAGGTCTCTTCTGACTGCCCCACGTTCCTTGTCAGCTCCAACTCCCCTCCTCTCTCTCTGGCCTTGCTCCCCTTCAGGCAGCCTCTGATCGTAGCTCTGCTTTGTGCTGCTGATTTAGCACACCTGTTTCTTCTGCCAGGCCTTCTCAGCCTCTCCTCAGGCAGCCATCTTGTCTCCCTTTCTTCTCCCTCCCTCCCTGCAACTCACTCAGTTGTTCTCTTCTGCCCCCTAGTGGTGGTCTCACTGCAAATGCAGGATAAGCACTTGGTAGTCCCCAAAGGTGGGGGGAGCTACACACACATAAATAAAACATAAAATAAATAAAATAAACATCTTCCACTACTCCATTTCACAATGTGAAATGAGAAGCACATACCCTGGCCATTTCCTGACTTCTGTATGCGACCAGATTCTCTCTTACTAAGAAGATCAAAGAGAAAACCCTGTCAACGTCGGTTGCAAACCAGAGGAAATTGCCCCCAAAGCTCCCATTGAAGTCAATGGAACTCACAATGAAGAACGTTAGCTCTGCCTTAACTAATGGAATCACTAGCATGGCTCCATAATCACAGAGTGCTGTCTGTCCTGTCATTTTCAGAGCACTGTTTAACCAGACAGTGAAACCAATGGTCTGTCGCGTTATGTTTTTCTGTCTCTTATTTTTTTCTGTAAAAAATAAAATAAAAATCAAGTTCTGCTCTGGGTCTTTAAGTCCCTGTCTTCTAAATCTTATCATTTTAAGTAACAGGATAGTTAGGAGAGATTTTATGAGACCATAATTACTGAGTCAGTCCCTCATAACTTCACAACTCTTAAAATGCCCAGATTGACAAATCTGACTAATCTTTGATTCCCAGCAGTCTACTGGAGAGAAAATCCTATATTAAACTGTGCCACTTTAGTATAGCAAATACTGCTCCCCCATGACTCTCTATTATGCTGTGAGCTTGGTTAGCCTAATGCTGTTGTGCTGTCCCTACAGTTCATAGGCTGCATGAAATAAAAGCTTTCCATGAATGCTCCTGAGATGTTGTACAGATATAAGAATCCTGGAAATTTCTTTGAAAGCAAAGGATGTTTACCTCCAAAGAATTTATTTATTTATTTTATTTAAACTTATATGCCACCCTTCCCAAATCAGCTCAGGGCAGCTTACAATTAATAAAAACCCATAAAACACATAAAAACCCCAACTCCCTTCCCAGAACTCTACTCATAACCCCCCCTCCAAAAGCTTCCCTATCCCCTCCCCACAACCCACGCTCACCTCAAAACACCCACCCTCCCCCACAACCCTACCCAAACCCCCAACCAGCCACTATCCCTGCCTGCCAAATGCTTTTTCAAATAAAAAAGTTTAACACCGCCTCTGAAAGATGAGGCCCGGGCTCAAGTGAACATCCTGGGGAAGGGAGTTCCACAAAACTGGGGCAGCCAGCAACGAAGAATGTCCTCTTGTGCACCCTCAACCCACAGACAAGGGTAACAGATAGAACCTGCAAGATGGCACTTCCCGGTTGACTGTAGGGCCGCAATGAGACATGGTAGGATGGACGGTCTTTCAGATATACGGGACCCAGACCATTTAGGGCTTTAAAGGTCAAAGCCAGCACTTTGAATTGTACCCCAAAAGCTAAATTAGTGCAGACTTTGGAGCACTGGTGTAATGTGCTCCCAATGACTTGTCCCCAAAAGGAACTGAGCCACCACATCTGCAGCTGCAGCTTCCGAACAGCTATATATTTATTTATTTTATTAATTTTTATCCCACCCCTCCTGCTGCAGGCAGCTCAGGGCAGCTAACAACATAAATTTACGAAACAATATAAAACATTCATTAACACAATTCTTAACAATAGGAAGAATTTTTTAAAAAAATTAAAAAATATAAACAAAACCCCACCCACCCTAACCCTCTACCTCCCTCCCATCTCCTTCACGAAAGGCCTGGCGGAACAGCCAGGAGGGAGTTCCACAGCCTAGGTGAGGCCACCAAGAACACCTTCTCCATAGTCACCCCCCAGGAAACCTGGGGGACTTCAAGAAAGGCACCCCTGGTCGACCACAGGGGCCAATCTGGGACCTGGACAAGTGAGTCAGTCTTGCAGGTAGGTGGGACCCAGACCATTTACGACTTTATAGGTAAGCTAAGCACCAACACCTTAAATTCTGTCTCTTATACACATCTAGATGTGTATAAGAGACAGGAGGGGGCCAGTCTCCATCAATAACAGGTGTCCCAATCCCCTCCAAGTCACAAGACAGGCCAACCATCATCACTTCAGTCTTGTCAGGATTCAGCTTCAATCGGCTCACTCTCATCCAGACCCTGACAGCAGCCAGGCATCGGGTAAGCACCGAGATTGCAGGTCCTGGGTTGGAAAAAAAAGAGAGGTAGAGCTCAGTGTCGTCAACATATTGATGGCACCTCATCCCAAATCTCCAAATGATCTCACCCAGCGGCCTCAAATACACATTGAACAAGAGGGGGGACAGAATAGAATCCTATGGGACACCACAGGAGAGGTCCCGGGGGGGATGATGAGCAATTGCCCTTCACCACCTGCTTCGACCTCCCCGACAGGAAATAATGGAACCACTCAATAGCGGTCCTGCACAACCCCACTAGGTCCCGCAGTTGTATTAACAACACCCCATGTTCAAAGGCTGCTGAAAGATCTAACAAGATCAACAAGGTAGAATTCTCCCTGTCCATCTCAAGTTGCAGGTCATCGACCAAAGCCACAAGCACTGTCTCCATGCCATACCCAAGGTGAAAACCTGACTGAAACGGATCCAGGAATCTGACAGCACTGAGATGCGCCTGGAGCTGTCGGACAACCACCAATTCAATAACCTTTCCTAAAAAGGGAAGGTTAGAGACAGGCCAATAGCTTGCTGGGGAGTCAGCGTTCAAAGATTGTTTCTTAAGCAGGGGTTGGACTAGTACTGCAGTTTTAAGAATGTCTGACAACCTTCCCTCCCATAGGTAGGCACTGACAACTGAAGGCAACAACAACCCCAGTGTCTTCCAGCTGGCTTTCACCAGCCAGGACGGGCAAGGATCTAATTGACAGCTGGTTGCCCTCATCACCCCAAGCACCTCCTTCACATTGGTGGGTGATACCAGTTGAAACTAATCAGAACAAACAGGACAAGACTGAGTTTCCATAACCCCAAACTCTGACTCTGCAGTTGAAATAGCAGCACCCAAGTCATGGTGAATACTAGCAATTTTTCTGCAAAGTAATTAATAAAAATGCTGCAGTGGGCATTAGATGACTCCATTTCCTAGCAGAGATGGGCTGGCTTAACCAGGCCCCTCACCGCCTGGGACAGCACTGGTGAATGAGACTTTGCAGTCACTATGATAGCAGAGAAGAAAGCTTTCTTCACTGTCATCACAGTCACAACATAGTCCTTCCAAAATGATCTATGTCACAATCAGTCGGTTTCAACATAAGTCAAGCAGTCACCTGTCCTGCGCCCTAAGTGCCTAGCTTCCCACTTCAGCTGCCTCAGTTCCTCTGTATACCAGGGAGACCTGTACTGATGAAGTGGTGGGAGCGGATGCCTGGGTACAACTGTGTTGATGACCATTGGTCAAGATGTCATTCCGCAAGGCAACCAGGACATCAACAGAGCAGCCAACAAGGTCAGTGTGTATATCCCCTTGGAGAGTTCTGGAAACCAACTGGATCCATCAATCTCCAGGGCAGACTAACCTAACCGGTCCATTAACATCATGAGGGCATAGGTGGGCCAGGATCTGGGCCTTCAGGGGGTAGTGAACAACAATGAAAACTGTGTTATAACACCCCCAATAATTGGAAACCCTGTTTTCAGACTGGTGCAAAACATCAAATCCAATGACAACCATGTTATAACACCCCCAATAATTGCATGTATTTTGGAGACCTGGCTGGACAGTGAGTCGGGGCCTATATTGGTTAACTTTGTTCCAGCTGGGTACTCCGTTCAGCATCAGCCACAGCTGGAGGGACAGGGGGGGTGGGGTAGCCATTATTTTTAAGGATGTCAGTCTGTGAGGAAAGTTCCTGTGTGACCTATCATGGGAACAGAGGGTCTCCATCTGGTGGTGAATTTGTCTGGAGACAGAGTGGGGGTACTGCTGGTATACTGGGCACCCACCTGTACAGCAGCTTCCCTGCCTGCACTGACTGAACTGGTGTCAGAGGTGCTCTTGTGGTCCCCCAGGGCAATAGTCCTGGGGGACAGGGGTGGCTGGTGGGTTTTGAGTTTGGAGGGGCAGTAAGACCGGTTGGCCTGCCAGTGGCGAAGTCGCCGGTGGGCCGGCGAGCCGGCGAGCCGGTGAGATGGTGGGCGGAGCCAGGGGAATGGTAGGCAGAGCCAGGGGGACGGTAGGCCAATGGCATGGCACAACACAGCAGCAAAGAGTTCCTAGGGTTAACATCGGATGGAAGAAAACACAGTCTACATGCACATCAAGCTTAAAATAAAAAATGTATAAACCCAAAACACAGGGAAACACAGAACACACTGGCAAAATACAGCAGCAAGGAGTTCCCAGGGTTAACATCAGAAAACACAGTCTACATGCACATCAAGCTTAAAATAAATAAAGTATAAACCAAAAAGCACAAAATTTCCAGCATTGTGAAGGGGTGGGAAACAGCCTGGGTGTGTGTGCGGGGGGGGGACAGCCTGGGGGTGTGTGGGATGGGAAACAACCTGGGAGGGGTGTGGGGTGGGAAACAGCCTGGGGGGAGGATAGGATTCTTACCTCAGTGCTGGCTCCGGCGGTCTTCATCCGGGCTGCACTGCAGGCGGGGGGGGGGACTTAGGTTTTTTTAAATTTTAAATTGCCCGCGTGTCCTGCTCTCCTCCGCGGAGGCAGGACTCACGGGCAATTTAAAATAAAACAAAATTTAAAAACCACACAACGTTCCCTGACTCTCTGCCTTGCTGCTCCCCCCCGCCCCCCCAGCTGGTCTGAGCGGTGAGGAAGCGTCTGGCCTGGCCTGGCGTGGCCTGGCGGCGGGCAGTTGACAGCGTGCCATTGGCAGCCCTGTCTTTCTTTCAGCATGAGGTAGGGACAAGTGCGCATGTGCGCTGCTCCCTGCCTCAGATGCTGGCCCAAGGCATCTTGCCAGGGTGCTTTCAACAAGCGCCCTGGTGAGCGCTTTCCTTGCACCCATTGAGCGCAATGGAAGCCCTTAGCTCCTCCCTCCACAGCACGTCCTATACATGCTGTGTGGACGGAGGAGCTCAGTTGGGCTGAGCACTCAGCCGCCCAAATCACGTTTTCCATTGGAAAACGCATTTGGGCTTAGCTTTTTTGACCCTTCTGGGACCCACTCCTCAGGAGTGGATCCCGGAAGTAAGTGAACTGACAGCGCCGCAGCAGCCTCCGCTCTGAAGCAAAGGCAGAGGCTGCTGAGGTGCTGTGAGAAGCAGCGGCGGCGGTGCATTTAAAAAAAAACCCCAAAACCAAACAAACGGTGGTGCTGGCAGGCCCTTGGCGCTTGGGGAGGTCAGCGCCCCAAATTCCCTGGGGGGCTAGCCGCCCCTGCTGGGGGACTTCAATATCCATACTGACTCTGGTCTTGGAGGAGTGGAGTGTGAGTTCATGGCCACCATGACAACCATGGGCCTGTCTCAGAGGGTGGTGGGCCCCACACATGTTGGAGGACATACCCTAGACATGATATTTTGCACTGACCTTGAGGTGGGTGATCCATTAGTGGGGGAGGTGTCAACAGTGCCCTTGTCATGGACGGATCATTATCTCCTCCAGGCAGGTATCCTGGCACATGTCAGACCCTGGGAGGGTATGGAACCAGTTAAGTTGATTCGCCCCCGAAGGCTTATGGAACCAGAAAGGTTCCAGAATGCTCATGGGGATGTTTCCTCTGACTTAGATGGCCTCTCACGCGATGACCTCGTGACTTTGTAGAATTCTGTGTTGAAAGAGTTCATCAACTGTGTGGCTCCCTGGCGTCTGCTCCCGAATTGCCAACAATGCAGATCCCCATGGATACGGAAGAGCTGCGGTGGATGAAGCGAGAAGAGCAGCGGTTAGAGAGATGGTGGCATTACTATCGTAATGAAGTTGACTAATTGTGGCATAGAGTCTGGTTACATGCCTATGCCGTGGCAGCACGGGCAGCAAAGAAGGTTTTCTTTGCTGTCCTCATTGCACCCGCTAATTCCCGTCTGGCTGAACTTTTCCCAGTGTTGAGCCTGGATTCAGAGTTATCGAATGCTCGCTGTGACTTGTTTGTGAACTTTTTTGCAGATAAAATTGCTCAAATCCACCACAGTTTTGATGCAACATTTTCAACAGTGGGTAAGTCAGAGGCAGTCAAAGACCTATCTTGTCCTGTTTTATGGGATGAATTTCAAGACGTTTTGCCCTCGGATGTGGGTGATGCTCTTGGAACTGTTTGAGCCACTTATTGTGAATTAGACCCATGCCCGTCCTGGCTGGTTAAGGCCAGCTAGGAGGCATTAGGGCCATTGCTGGCTGGCATAGTCAATGTCTTCCTTAGGGAAGGCAGGGTGCCGGACTGCCTCAAAGAGGCAGTGGTAGGGATGGGCGAACGCGGTTCAGAAGTTCAGAGTTCGGACCAAACTCGGTCTGTTCAGTCGACCAAACCAAACTTCTGAACCGAACTCGAATTCCAAACCGAACCGAACCGAATTTCCGAACTCCGTTCTGTTCGCCCATCCCTAGTGGCAACACACACCAAAAAAACTGGTTTTGAATGGCTGAACTTGGTTTGGAAGTTCGGAATTCGACCAAACTTCCGAACTGAACTCGAATTTCAAACCGAACCCAATTTCCGAACTCCGTTCTGTTCACCCATCCCTAGGCAGTGGGTTCACCCATCCCTTGCTCAATAAGTCATCATTGGATGTTGACGTCCTGATCATCTACCGACCGATCTCTAACCTTCCCTTTTTAGGGAAGGTTATTGAATGGGTGGTGACTCGGCAGCTTCAGAAGCATCTGGACCAGGCCAACTTTCTTGATCCCTTGCAGTCTGGCTTCCATTCGGGTTATAGCACGGAGACTATGCTTGTGGCCTTGGTCGATGACCTCTCCCGAGAGTTTGACCAGGGTCATTCATCCCTGTTGATTTTGTTAGATCTCTCAGCTGCATTTGATACCGTTGATCATGAGTTGTTGGTGACTCAGCTGCAGGACCGGGCAGGGATGAGCGGGACTGTTCTTGAATGGTTCTGCTCTTTCCTGACTGGGAGAAACCAGCGTGTGGTACTGGGGGATTATTCATCTTCTTCCCGGGACCTCACATGTGGAGTCCCGGAGGGTTCCATCTTATCCCCTCTCCTGTTCAATGTGTATATGCAGCCTTTGGGGGAGGGGGGTGTTGTCAGAGAATTTGGTGTAAGGTGTCATCAATATGCTGATGACACCCAACTATATCTCTCGTTTTCATCAAAACCAGGTCCAGCAATGTTGATGCCGCTTGAAGTTAAATCCTGACAAGATGGAGGTGATGGTTGTGGGGAAAGCTGGGGGAGTGATGGCCCCCATCACTGATGGGGGCCATCCTCCCCTGGTATCTCAGGTCCATAGTCTAGGGATGCTCCTTGATCTGCAGGCGAAGGTTGCATTCCGCCAATTACATCTGGTACGTTGGCTTAGGCCATATGTCTCGGACTCAGACCTGGCCACAATCATCCATGCTTTTATTACTTTGATATTAGACTACTGTAACACACTCTACGTGGGACTACCCTTGGTGATAGTCCTGAGACTGCAGCTGATGCGAATGCGGCAGCCCGTCTCCTGAAGGGGGCGGGCTGATGTGAGCACATTACTCCAGTGCTTCGTTCTCTGCACTGGCTGTTCATAGGCTTCCGAGCCCAATACAAGTTTTGGTGATGACCTTTAAAGCCTTAAACAGCCTCGGCCCCACCTACCTTCAGGACTGCCTCACCCTCCGAATCTTGGATGGGGGGGCTCTCCTTGAGGTCCCCTGGGTTTCCTGGGTGTTGATCATGAGGAGGGTGTTCTCTGTGGCTGCACCACAGCTGTGGAACTCCCTTCTGCTGGAGGTCTGCCTGGCCGCCAACCTCCCCTCTTTTTGTGGACAGTGTAAGACCTGGCTGATCTGCTGAGCCTTTGCTGAGGGAGATGAGATAGGTGGGTTGGGTTAGGGAGGGGCTCTGTTGTTTGGGTATTGGTTTTTTTAAATTAATAATGTTGATTTTAAATGGTTTTATTATGTTTTTAGAATGTTATTAGCTGCCCCGAGATGCTTGTAAGCAGGAGGGGACGGCATATATATTTTTAGTTTTTATTTTATTTAATACATTTATAAATAAATAAAATAAATAAATACATTTAATTATAAATAAATAAATAAATAAATAAATCCCTGTTTCCAGGCTGGTGCAAAACATCAAATCCAGTGTGTGTCCTGCCTCATGTGTCGGGCCTGATATTATTTCGTATAGGCCCATGGTTGTCATGGTGGCTAGGAACTCCTGTTCCACCCCTAAAAGGCTGGCCTTAGCGTGTCTGTTGAAATCATCCAGAACAATAAGTCTAGGCGATCTCAACACCACCCCATCTAGAGCAGTCAGGGAATCAACCATACAGTGGGGTGGTCGTTGCACCAAGAGGATCCCCAATCTATCTCCAGCCAAATCCAACACAAGGTGGACACAGTTTATATATCAGATGAGTTTGGGACCAGATACCTCTAAAAAGCCAAGGTGTCTTTACAGACCACAACCACTCTGCCTCCCCCGGCCCCCCAAACCTCATCTGATACTGTACTGAGTACCCAGCTGGTCTTTCACTTAGCAGAGCCCCCTCCCTCACCCCACTCGATCTCTCCTCTCAGTCCACAGCCAACCCTTCACAGACGGGCTATGGCTGTCCCCACATACCTTCCCTACTCACAAAAGAAATGAGGTGTCCCCAATATAAACAAATTTAAAACTATTGCCTGATCAATAATAAATCAGGGAGGCCGAGGCCGTTTGGGTGGCAGATCTCCTCAACTGATGGACGGCCGTCTGAGAAGAAGGTGAAGCAGACCTAGTGGAGCCCCCTGACCTGGATACAGCTGGTGACCTGTGGATTGCTTGGGAGCCCACCTGCTCGCGGACTTGTTTCATCTGGTGAGAGAAGCAGTGCCAAGCATGCAGGCGCCTAGGGCAGGACCGCCCCGGCGGGACCTGCAAAGGCTGCCTGATACTCCATCCCCTCCGTCCCCTTGGTTCCTGGTCTGAGGTTTTGGTGGCTGCTGGGGAGAGGTTGGGGTTCTTGGGTGCCGTTTTGGCTTACCATGCAGACTAGGAAGCACACATGCATGAGCAAAGATATGGACAAAGTACAATCCAAGCAAAGGATATTGGATGATTTTTTGCCAACCAGTCGTTGAAGGGGAAAGGAAGGAAATCTCAGCTGAGGTGTCTCAAGCTTCCTTGCAAGGGGATAGTGATTTAGAAACCGAATCCTTGGTAGTGCCTTCTACCACGTCTACCTTGACCCAATCAGATATAGCTTACTTTCCTCCTTCTGGTGGGAGAGAGGCAGCCAATGGACAGGATACCTCATTTGATACATTGATTAAGGAAGTTACTTCTCAGCTGACTACTGCTGTTAGCTTATTAAAAGAGCAGGAGAAGCAGTGGGTTTTGGTTTATGAGTTCATATGTGAAATGAGGGCAACCCAGGATTTACAGAAACTGAGAGGGCATGGTGCACCAGGATCAGACCTGTTGGGTGGGTGAATGGTATTGATGCCTCCACCCAATCCGTCAAGGGTGGAGGTGGATCCAAGGAACGAGTCAATTATCCCTGTAAGGACTTTTTTTTTTTTTTTTTAAATATTTCTTTTTATTTTAACTTTAACCATATAATATCACATTCCAATCAAAATATTACATTTATTCCCCCTTCCCCACCTCTCTCCCCTCTCCACCCTGCCTCCCCGTCCCCTCCCTCCCTTCCCCCAGTATACGTTCCCTTTCCCACCCTCTTTCCCCCCTTCTGCCTCCCTTCCCCTCCCTCCCCTTTCAGTATATTTTACTTAGGCAAGTCGAGTGTGTGAACTGTTCCATCTTTATCTTTTTTGTCAGTACTGTCCAGCATTGGTCCCAGTCTTTATAGAATTTATCTAGGTTATCTTCAAGGCTGGCTGTGATCCGTTCCATCGATAAGCAGTGCCATAGTCTCTGCAACCATGCTTGTCGTGTGAGCCCTTTCGCATATTTCCAAGTTCTTGCAATGGTGTGGATTGCCGCCAGAATCAGGTTTGTACATGTCCTCTTCTGTTGTTTGGTTATCTCTTTTTCTGGGTATATTCCCAGCAAGGCAATTTCTGGCTTAAAAGGCAATGGTATATTTAACGACCCCCTAATAACCTTCCATACTTTATTCCAGAATTCGGCCACTTTTGGGCAGCTCCACCATGCGTGTAGGTATGTACCTCTCTCCCCGCATCCCCGCCAGCAAGTTGGGGGGTATGTTGCTTTTATTCTATTGATTTCTACTGGCGTAGTATACCACCTATGCATCAATTTGATTTGGGGTTCTTTAGCCAGTAGAGATCTGGAGCATGTATTGGTATATTGCCACATCTGTTTCATCTTTTTCTCTGTTATTTCTACCATTAATTCGTCTTCCCACTTTGATACGTATCCAGCATCTGCTAAATGATATATATTCTTTACTATCTTATGCAGTATGGAGAAAATTCCCCTTTGTCCTGTTTTATCAAATAAAATTTTTTCTAGCTCTGTGGGAGGCCTACTAAAATTTAATTTATCCCTTGGATTTGTCAGTGCACTGTGCAGTCGGCAATACTGCCAGAACGGTATCTTTTCCTGTGTAGTCTCTTCTATCTCTTCTTTTGTTTTTAGTCTCCCTTGTATGAATAAGTGTGTTGCTCTATATATTCCTTTTTCTCTCCATCTTTTCATTTTTTCTCTCTCTCTGATGTCCCACTTAGGCCCAATTTTATCTAATTGGGTGTATGGGGTTTTCCCTTGTATTATCTCTAACTTCCTTTGGCATTCCCTCCATGTGTTTATTGCAGCCCCTGCAAATGGATGGTCCTTGCATTTTACTTGTCTGTTTGATGTTGGGGGGGGGGGGACATTCCTTGGATAATTTTATTCCTGGCATATCGATAGACGAGTTACCCTTCTGGCCTCCAGTAACAGAGCTCGAGGTGGAAAACTTGGTAGATTCTTTTAAAAATGCCAAGGCCCCTGGTTTGGATGCTATTCACATTGAATTTATTAAAACATTTAAGGACTGGTGACTTCTGGTACTGGCAGCACTTTTTACTGCCATAAACAACTCAGGTAGAATTCCAGAAGACTGGCCTAGGGCTGTTGTAATTCCCATCTACAAAAAAGGCCCCAAAACAGACTCATCAAATTACAGACCGATCAGTTTACTACCAGTGATCAGGAAAATCGATGCTAAGCTTCTGCTTCATAAGTTCGTAGCCTGGATGTCAGAAGCAAATATCCTTGCTAAAGAACAAGCAGGTTTTCAGCTGGGCCGCTTGACCATCGAGCAGTGCTTCGTTTTATTCCACCTTTTGTCTAAATACAGATCTCGTAATGGTGCCTTCTATGTGGCTTTTTTGGACTTAAAAACCGCATTTGATACGGTAGATCGAAGTATTCTTTGGAAGAAGTTTGGGGACTCCTCTGATGATAAAAGGTTGGCTAGTTTAATTTGCTCTTTGCACGTTAACTCCTCTCTGGTGGTTAGGGTGGATGATGGTGGCCACATTGCCCCCCCAGTTAGAGTCCAATTAGGGGTGAGGCAGGGCTGTGTCCTTGCCCCCCTACTTTTTAATTTTTATATTAATTATGTTTTTTCCCTTATGGCAAATGTATGAATTTCCCCCCCTAGTCTTAATGCTAGAGAAATTGGTTGTCCTGGCTATGCAGACGATGTGGTTTTGATGTCACAGTCTAGGTTAGGACTCATTAGACAACTTTCTGCTTTTGCTTTGTTCTGCTCCGACCATAAGTTAGCCATCAACTACTCTAAGTCCAAGGTGATGGTTTTCTCTAGCAGGTGGAAAAGTTATCAGTGGCATATCCATGGCCACTCTGTAGAACAGGTGGCATCATTTCGCTACCTTGGTCTTCTTTTCCACCAGTCTGGAGGTTGGGCAGCACATGTTTCTCGGGCTGTTATTGCTGCTAAGGGTCCATCGCAAGCGATATTAGGCCTTTTTAGCCAGCAAAGTAACCATTCTCCCGATATGGCAGTGTGGGTATTTAATAGTAAAGTTATGGCCCAAGTCCTGTATGGGGCAGAAATTTGGGCTCCTTTCCTCGCACATAAGATTAATGCTATTCAAGCCAGCTTCTTGTGGAGATTATTAGGAAGCCTGAAAAGTGTTCCTTATGCGGCTATTAGTGTTGAGCTGGGCCAGAAATCTTGGCAAATCCTGGCCCAGGAGTTGGCGGTTAAATTGTGGTGCAGACTCTTTGCCAAGCAGGGATTGGAGTTATTGCAGGAGGTGGGGGCGGATGTTTTTATCAACCCCTGGTTTAAATTGATGGATGGGTTTCTTCTAGCAATGGGGATATCTAAAGATTACTTGGCCCATAAACCCCCGGGTGCTCGGGTGAAGGAGGCCATAATAAGAATTAATGATATAGAAAGGCAGTCTGAAATCACTCGAATTAGGACCTCCCCCCATCTAAACTTGTATTTGGCTTGGCTTGCCGACCAGGGTCAGCCAGCGAAGTATTTGTTGTCCTCCATCTCTATGCGGGCAAAACTCCTTTTTTTCCGGGCCCGTATGAACGTTTTCCCCTCCCAGGTCCTGGAGGGGAGATTCCAGGGGGTACCTTATTTAGAATGTCTGTGCCCTTTTGACGATCTTACTGTTGAAACTGTAGGGCGCATTATATTGACCTGCCGCCTATAATGTTCCCAGAGCTAAGTTTTTGAACCCTTTGTTGGATCATCTGCCTGGAAGAACAGATGTTGCCCTTTTGGATTACTTATTGGACACTTCTAGCTCCCAGGCTATAGCACAGGTTGCCTCTTTCCTGTTGCAGGCATCTCATCTTCGCCAAATATTTTTGGCATTCTGGCCTTGTTCCCTCCAAGACTCCCCTTTGTCATAAAATTTTCCTAGCTTGACCCTTGTATCGATGAACTAGCTCTGGGAATACTGATCTCAGATCTGCTTTATGTTTATTGCTTTTGAACTATAGGGTTCTTTTGACTCTTACAGTTAATTATGTTCTGAGCAGGCTCCGACTCAATTTGGGTACCTATTTAGTCCAAATCTTAATAAGGTATTGAATATTCTATTTTGTTATTGTATTTTGGTATTGTTGTTATTCATTGAATCCATATATTTTAGTTTATTTTTTCCTAGTTACTATGGTTAGCATTATACCCTTCTGTGTGGCGACCTTGGTGTACTGTATTTGTATTGTCCTTGTATTTTGTATTTTAGTAATGGCTTATGGCCACGTTGAGGAAATGAAATTTAATCGGTTAACTTACCTACCCCCTTGGGGTTTGCTATTGCCCTGTTGGGACTAACCATCCTTTTATAGTAGGGGAATGTCGTATGTTAGTTTCTTGTACTATACCTTGGCCCCTTTATAGTAGGTATTAGTAAATTTTGGTTTTACTCTATTAGGCCGCTATACAGGGATTTTAGTATTTTATAGGTTTTTATATCTTGTTGTTTATTAATTTCTATCCAATCAAGGGGGGGGGGGGGTCAGAGGTTTGTGCCCACCATTAAGGTATTTCGAGCTAAGATTGTGGCAAAGATAAGATATGGGGCCCTATTGTGGGGGATGTCGCCTGGTGTGATGAATGTATTGGAGCCAGTGCTCCATAAGTTTTTGAGGAGTTTGATACAGATGTCAAACTCAACACCTTCGGTCCTGCTCAGACGTGAATTGGGGATGCACTCTTTAAGGGTGGATATTATGGAAACAATGCTGCTAAGTATGTTTAAAATTAGTTTTGGCCATGCAACTGACCTGGCAAATATGTGTTTATTAGAAAAACAGGATAACGAGTGTGTAGGTTCTGCTTGGTGGAACAATATAAATGAGGTCCTAAATACAATTGGCCTGTCTTATTCATTTTTAATGAATTTTCCATTTAATGTAGTTAAAAATTTGATAAAGACTAGGGTTAGGGATCTGGAGGACCAGACAACTAGAGCCACGATTGCTGGACTACGGACGTCTCCGTGGTACCAGTTTCTGGTCCCCGACCGTGGTGGTGCTGAGTATATTAAGTGGGAGCTTCCATTTCAATACAAACGAGCTTTTTGCGCATTGCGATTCCAGACCATGCCGTCTGCAGTTCTGGAGGGAAGATATCTAGGGATCCCGTATGAGGATAGGATATGCCCTTTTTGTTGGTTGGGAATTGAGGATGTAGCCCACTATCTTTTCATGTGCCCGATATTTTCTAGCCTTCGAGAGAAGTTGGAGAAGCTTCTTGATGTCCTGCTTCATTTAACAATAAAACAGAAAATAGTATTCCTTCTCGAGGGTAAAAATCTCTTAAGGACAGAGTTAATGGTGCGATATGCGTTTTTAATGCAAAAGGTTAGGGTAAAGAATATGGGGGAGTTGGAGCATTAAGATAGGATTAAATGATGGATTTGTATTGTTGGAGGAGCAGCTGGTCAGCTGGGCTGGATATGCGATAAGTTATGATTTGAATGGCTGAAGTATTTTCCCTCTTATTTTGAGTTTTATATATGTATTAATATTGTGATTTTACATTATGTATGTTTTGTGTATTATTTGTTTTGTCATGGCCGGTGGCTAGTACAATAAACTTATATTAATTTCTATCCCCTACATGGCGTAGGGCTTATTTTTGTATTTTGTGGATTTGTATTATGTATTATGTATTTGTTTGTTAAAGCAATGGCCTACGGCCACGCTTAATAAAATAAGTAAGTAAGTAAGTAAGAGTATCCAGCTGGCACCATCTGAGACAATACTGGCCCAGATGCCTTGTCCAGCCGGGACCCTGTAATGCATATGACATCAGCGGCCTCATCCTGAATCAAGTTGTGGCTGGCAGATGTTTTATTTGCCACCGAACTTGCATTAAGCAGCATCAGTGACAGATCAGAGGTCCTACTGACCTCAACTTCCAAATATCCTGAGACGGGGGGCAGTGGGACATGGTAACCAACACCAAGTGTCTCTCCCAAGAGCCCTGGTGGTCTGTTATCCCCCTGACATACCTTCCCATGCCCACCATGACCCAAATAGCTTCCCTTCTCTCCCCCCCTTAAAGGTTCCCCTCCCTGGATCCTACCGCTGGACAGCTCAGGGCGGCCGCCTCTTGGGGGGCCCACTTTTGGGGGGCCCACTCTTGGGGGGCCCCCGCACTTGGGATTCCCAGCTCCCGGCCTGACAGTGGCTGGGAGCTGGGGACGCCAAGCGTGCCCCCCCCCCCGGCTGACTGACCACATCTCCTCTGACAGGCAGAGGAGGGGGCCACAGAGTGAGGGAGAGGACGAGACCCCACCTCTTCCACACTCCGTGGGCCCTCCCTCTGCTGCCTGTCAGTCTCAGCCAGGGAAAATGTGGGAAAGGTGGGGCCTCTGCCTCTCTCTCAGTCCCCCTGGCTGAGACAGTCAGGCAGCAGAGGGGGCCAGCAGAAGTGAGGGAGAGGAAGAGGCCCCGACTCTCCCACACTCCCTTCAACTCAGTGGCAGCTTTAATCTGCCCCTGCTGTGCCCACCACGGCCGCAGCCCGCCGCAGGGAGCCAGTGACCGGGCCCAGCGTAGGGCCCGGGATGGTGACGCGTGATGCCACAGCAACAGATGGGGAGGTAAGTGCCTCTGAAATGGCTGGGCTTGAGGATGGGTGGAGGGGAGTTCCCCTCTGCCCGTCCCTGAGCCCAGGCCTGGGTAGCGCCCCCCTGAGCCGGGGAGTGCTCCTGGGCCTGCTGGCCGCTGGTGACTTTGCTGCCAGTGGGACACTTAGCCCCCACGTTTCTCCCCCACCCTGGGCTCCGCAGTTCCTAAGGCCAGCCCTGGCAATTCCACTCCCCCGCCCGCTCAGATGACCGCACTCATCAGGGCCAGGGGGAGGGGATGGCTGGAGACAGATCCCTGAGCCTAGCATCCCCAGAAGCAGGAAGGTGAGGAAATCCCTCCCCTCTCCTTTCCCAACCCATACCCCAGATCCCACTGTTTTCCCCCATATCTGTACCACTCCCTCTTACAGGGGGGCCAGGAAACACCTCCCACTCCCCACATCCCTCTCACAGGGAAGCTGGAACACTCACTCCCACCAAATTCCCCCATACCTGTACCCCCCTCTCACAGGGGGGATGAAACACTCCCACCCAATTCTCCAATGCCCATAACCCCCTCACAGGAAAGCCAGGGCACTCACACCCTCTGTGTCCATACCCTCCTCTCACAGTACCATGGCACTTTCCACCCCCTTCCCTCATGCCTGTACCCTCCCCTCTCGCAGAGGGGCCAGGGCACTCCTTCCCATCCCTGACTACCCCTACCAACAACCCCCTTTCACAAGGGGGTTATAACAAAAACCTTTCACCTCTCTACCCTGCCCCTATCCCCTCCCCATTCCAACCAACAACTCTAAAAACAATTTAAAACAACAAAACTCTTCACTTCCATGCCCAAACAGGCCCGTGACCGGCCCACGAATGGCTGCATGCCTTTGGTGCTGGCTTTTGGCAGCTGCCACAGGCAGTCACCTCAGGAGGCTGAGGTCTGTAGTAGTGAAGGGTGGGGTGGGGCAAGGATGGGAATGCATGGCCTTAACCCCCCATGAGATTTACACCATAGTTTATGCACATTGGCAAGTCAATTACATTTATGAACATCAAGCTGAAGGGACTTTTCAATGGGCTCTCCAATTCTACCCAATAAAAGTCCAAGACCATTTGAAACAGCAACAATAAAATCCACTTCAGATTCCTGCAACATTTTCAAAGCTGCATGAAACACACCCACACACCCACACCCATTTATGCTTTAAAAATTAGTCCTGTTGTCTAATGAGATCACTTCTAATTGCTTAAAGATGATATTGGGGCACAAATGGGTTTCATTTACACCCCGTCACTGTTCTTAAGTTAACTCTCATAGCTAGTGGGTGATCTTTCAGCAAGAAACCTACTATTGGAGAGCATGTGTATCAAATCAGTGCTTCAAAACAAATGCTAAATTGGAGCAGGTGTCTTGCTTATTTTCAGTGCCAAGTACAAAAGTACAACGTGCCATTTTCTCCAATGTGGAGCTTTTCCAATTGCATGTTTATTTTTGAGCCCAAGGGAAATGACAGCATATTATGACTTTTTAAAACTATGTACTTTATATTTGAGAGATGAGTATCTCTGTGCCCAGAGATATTTCTTTATAACATCTATAAACTACAGTCTGCTTAGTTGCTTTCAACTGTGTTTTCCTCTGCTGCTGAAGGAAAAAAATGTAGAGGCAGCGGCATTCTCTATAGCAGGGGAAGGAAACCTACGGCTTAACGGCCAAATCCAGCCTACAGCTGCTTTTTATTTGGCCGCTGTCCATTTCCTGAATCTGGCCTGTGGATCTAGTTCCTACCCTCAAGCACTGAAAGAGTGAGTTCAGGGGAAGGGAGCAGAGATGACAGCTTGCCCTCAAGGATCAGAGATAGAACCATGGCATAGGGTGTTAACAAACAGCATGGGAGGCACCCACTGAGTGTTTGTGAGTGTGCGTGTTGGACTCACCCATGTGTTGCGAGTGCTGAACCTAGCAATTGGCCTGCAGTTTGTGTATGGGGCAGGAGAGGAGAGGAAATGCCCTAAGTAGGTTTGCTGCCTTTTGCAGTTTGACCCCATAGGCTGAAATTGGAGTCTCATGGTCAAACTGAAAAAGGTGGTAACCTTAGCCCTAAAGTGCAGTGCAGAGGCAAGGAAGCCATGCATTGCCACTTCCCTTCCCTCTCCCTCAGGCACTCTAGCAACTAAGGAAGTTGAGGCTCCCTCTCTCATGAGCCCTGTGCAGTCACTTCAAAGCATGGTGAGGAGGGTGTCGGAGGGGGGAGGGGGAAATGTTGCAGCATGAAAGAGAGATCCTCCATGCACAAACCCAATCTGAGGTGATTTGCTGATCAATTTGCACCCAAGCCAGCCTCATCCTTGCTCTCCAGCCACCCACTTTGTATTGCAGCAGCAGCAGCTACATCCTGTCACCCCTCCCCAACACACACCATCTCCTCTATAACCTGACAGCATGCCAACATGTACCCCACATTAGCCCACACGGAGGACTCCAGTTTCTCTGAACCAACGCCATGGGTGGTGGGTTAGTGTTTGGTGCATGGGTTGAGTGATCTTGATCACCTAATCAGAAACTAGGTTGTTTTAATTGTATTTTGGTTTGTTTTCTATTTTAACATGTATTTTAAAATGTTGTTTAAAATGTTGCTTGTTGCCCCGAGATGCTTTTAGCAGGAAGGGGGTGGCATATACATTTTATTAATAAATAATAAATAAATAAACCATGAAAATACCCACTCATGGGGGACAGGGATTATCATGCCATTTTTAAAAAATACCCATAAATCCATGATATGGACCCACCTCTTCCTTCCCCTGTCCTGAGCATGCCCCTTGCTCCCAACTCCTATTCAGTCCATGGAGCTTGTACTAATGTTCAACGTGACCTACAAGAGGAAAAAGGTTTCCCACCCTTGCTCTCTGAGAAAATAAATTTTAAAGAGTTACCCAAAGAGCTTGAATTTTGCAGGTGAGGATTCAGATAAATTTCTGAACAAATCAGTCTGCTAGCAGCACAATTACTTGACGGTGTTGTTGGCAGTTTTTATAGCCAGGCCAAAAACTGGATGGGAGAAGAGGACTAATCAAAGTCTATCTGAGGCTTAAACTTGAGGAACTTCTTCCTCATTTCCATGGCAGCTACTAAAAATTTCATAGTACCAAATGTCACCTCAGAATGAACATCACAAAGAGTCATCTGTGAGAGAAACTGGTCCGTCCCACCCGGGAATTTATCTATGAGTGGCTGCAGATAGCATACGCGAGTGGTGTCATACAGTCTACACTGAAACAACACATGGTAGGTAGACTCAGTAGTCTGGGAGACAAAGGGACATAAGCGATCCCCATAAGGGACCCCTAAAAAATGCCCCTCCAAAACACATGTAGGCAGCGCATTAACCCTTGCACAGAGAAATAAGTATTTTTCTCTGAAGGTAGCTGCAGAAGCAAGGTAATATGCCATACTGCCCAACTGCAGGGCCAGCGCAGAGAATTTAGCCATATGTTGAGAATCCCCTATTATAGTCAATTCCTCCTGATAACCAATATCCCTGGATCTCTGGGTAATTTCTTGCCTGGCACTGGCGAAGTCCTTAGCTTTCAGATAGACCTGGGACAGGCCCAAACGGGCCAAATGTTCTGTAATCGCCGTAATCCACGAACTGGAAAAGGAATCATGGAACACACCCCAGATCAAGGTATCAGGTGAGGCCCTACTTTTTTTTATCCAATAAAGAGAGGCCAATTCCTGGGCCACCGCCATCCAGGCTCGCATACCGACCTCGAGCCTCATGGCAGCTGCTGGAATACCATTTGGTACCTTAGTTAGAATACTAAGGAATTAGGTTTTTACCCACAAATGGAGAGATGCTCTAACCTTTGCCTCACAGACTTTAACTGCTGTTTCCAAGTTCCTCCTGTCCCTGAGAAAAATCTAAGAATCACCAACATTTGACTCCTAGCCACCACCTCTGCCTTCCCCACATGGTTGCCCAGTGAGGAGCCACGCCGATGGCCCATCGGCAGAGAAATGGAGGCCCAAATACTTATAGGATTTCTGTTGCTGAAGTTAGCTATCTCCTATAGGCCACCTGTAAATCCGTCTGTCCCTAGAAAAAACCAGGACATTAGATTTTGAATAATTGATGGTAAGACAGTTTGAGGAACAGTAGTTTTTGAAGGCCTGGAGCTGCCTGAGAAGACCCTCCCTGGTCTGTGAAAGAAGAACCAGATAATCAGCATATAACAATTCTCAAACTGGTGTGGCCGCCAATTTGGGTGGAAAATATCTCACCAATCTTGTCTCTGGGACAGAATCATTAATAAAAAGGTTGAACAGGGTAGGGGCAAGAACTCACCCTTGCCGTGCCCCCCCGTTCAACTATAATATCTGAGGTTCTATCTATCTTCACCGCAACTGTGGTGTCCTTGTAAAGGGCCTGCATCAGAAAAAGAAGCCTGCCATCAATCTTTAGCAAGGCTAATTTACTCCACAAAAGTGGTCTGCTTATGGAGTCGAATGCCGCCTTCAAATCAAGGAAGGCAGCATACAACCTACCATTTGCCAGCCTGTATTTCTCCACCAAATGATGGAGAACTACACAGTGATCCAATGTGCATCTTTCCTTATTCTGGTCGATCCATTTTGTTAGCCTCCTCAGCAGAAACTTAGCAGAAACCTTGCTTACAATGCTGATGAGGCTAATCTGTCTATAATTACTTGGGTCCATAAATTTTAAAGAGTTACCCAAAGAGCTTGAATTTTGCGGGTGAGGATTCAGATAAAATTCTGAAAAAATCAGTCTGCTAGCAGCACAATGACTTGACGGTGTTGTTAGCAGTTTTTATAGCCAGGCCAAAAACTGGATGGGTGAAGACAGTGAGTGACCTTCCTTTCAAGTTGTTCCTTCTCTAGTGAAAAAGAATGCTCCAGTATCGCGTGGGCTAGTCTAGGAATTTGCAATACTCAGGTTCAGTTCCCCATCCTTCCAGAGACTTCTTGGTGACCTTGGGCAGCTCAGTCGTTCTGTGCCTCTATTCCACACCTGACTTGCTGCCCTAATTCACCACCTCTGTGTGGATCAAAATAATACATTGCAGAGTGCAAGTGGCTCAGGTACTCCAGCCATGCAGGGCCCTAACCCCCCTAGAGATTTAAACCACAGTTTGTACACATTGACAAGGCAATATGTACATGGTGTAATTGGTGTCAACATGGGCGATGTGAAGCAGGGGAAACAGGGGCATGTGCCCCCACCCCCGATAGTTTTCCTGGTCTGGCCCTGCTCCACCCCACCCCTGCAATGGTCAGACTTAGGAGTCCAGTCCTCTTCCCCTTCCCTGCCATGGTCTCACTTGTCTGGGTGAGCAGGAAGATTTCAGAGGTGCAACTTCCTTCTGTCAGCGAACAGTGTCAGCGGTGTGAGGAAAGGAGGATCTGGTGGCAGGCTGAGGTGGTGCATGCAAGACATGGAGAACTCGGCAGCAGTATCAGGACCTGGTTGAGAAGAAGGAGAGCAGGGAGGTGAAAGCAGTAGAGCAAACTAACCTGGCTAGAGGTGGAGAAGAGTTGAGAGAGTCATCCCATTGAGGCGCAGACCCAGGAGAGAGAGAGAGAGAGAGAACCCCAAGGATTGGGGCACAGACTAAGAAAAGAGAGAGACTCAGTCTTGAGGAGTTGGGCGCAGATCCAGGAGAGAGAGAGAGAGAGAGAGCCCTGAGGAGGCGCAGACCCAGCTGAGTGAGGAGGAGGCCAACAGACTGACAAAGGCACGCCAATGATGGACTACAGCAGCAACCTAAAGTCACATGGTCGGGGGGGCGGGACTTTCCCCCTCCAATTCAGCTGTGTCCACTGCTGCCACAGAAATCTTCCCCTTTCCACCATACCAGCAATTCCTGACCCCCACCTCCGCACATCCCACAAACTCCCACACCAGTTACCTAGCCTCCCCCTGTACCCAGGTGTGTAGGGGGCCCATTCTATCTTCTGCACCTGGGCCCCTCACAGCCAAACTATCCCCTGGGCCCTGAAATGGGCAGGTTGGGATGGGGGGCGGGGGTCTGGGGCAGAAAGTTAGAGGATATGCAAAGGAAGAGGAGGCTCCAGATCATGGCTCTACCCTCCATCAACTATCCCCTTTATCCTTACCTGAGGACTACAATGACAGATGCCCATGTTTCTAACCTGGCAGTACTACAGATTGGAAGAAGACAAGCTGTTAATATATCGGACGTTATTACAAGGTTCCCAAACAGAAAGGACTGACAGATTTTTTTTTTCAAGGTAAGGTAATTATTAAAGCATTTACATTTGTTATTGTTTAACAGTTACTAGCTGATTAAGAACATGAGAAACTCGTCTCAAGAATACTGTGGTGCAGTTGTGTGAGCACAACCCAAAGAAACCACGCCAGACACATCAGCTTGAGTTAATGCATTGGTTGCAATTTTATTATGATGAAGGGTAGCCCAATACCGAGCACCCCTGTGACTATAACAGTGAGGAGCCACGCCGATGAATAACAGGTGGGGGCCAGCCTAGGCCCAACAGCACCCCCACCCAGGTGACCCAGAAGCCACCTAATGTCACACCCCCTTCCCCAGGGAAGGGGTTGGTAACCCAGCCCAACTGTATGCCTTGAGCTATGTTCCACCCCGTCATCCCTGCCTCTGCTCCACCCCCTGAATCAGGTGATTGGCAAGGTGCCATGCTCTTAAGGAGCTCTGTCCAAGCATGGTTCCTATGCTGGTATCCACCACAAAAAAGGAAGGAGTGGTGGAGATTCTAACCTCCCCCCTCGCCCCCCCCCCGGAATAGCAAAATGATGGTGCAGGGCTGCCCTCGGATCCTCCAGCCAAATAGCATTGCCTCTCTCTGACAGGTACACCCTGTCACACCTGTAGAGGCTAGCATCCTGAAACACAATCTGCTGGTGGTGAATAACAGTCCCGCCAAAGCCTAAAATCATGCTCCAGACTGCCGTGTTAACCTTTCTCTTTGCCTTTTCCATCTTTCCGGGTGACCTTGCATAGCACCGGTATCTGTACTCCAGCATATCAGACCACCATACGACTGTCCTTGGCCACCAGGAATGCAGATGGGAGAACGTTGCCCTAATGCAGTCAGTGAGCTGGAGGGTTGAGACCAGCCCCAGGTCATTCCCCCCGGGTGGATAATTAGTAAGTCCAGTGGTTCTTGCTTCCTCTCCTTGTCTTCCAGCACCTGCATCAGCCTTTGCCACAGCATGCCCCCAATCCTGATCCAGGTCAGGTGTGTGCGAGATCTGCAATCTAGCTGTGCTCCATGGCTTGACCTGACCATTCTCCAGCACACCCAGAAATCAGTCCTGTGGCTGCAAATCCAAACTTTGCCTAGTGGCTGCACACCTGTTAATGACATTGCTGTTGTTGGTGAAAGACGAAGAGTCCCACTCCTATTGGGGTGATTCAAGGGGCCTAACATAAGAGTGGTATGTGCCCCACCTCCACTTCCCGATAGCCAGCGTCTGGAACCCAGTTGCCACGGCCATGGAGGTCGCACCAATCCTAAATGAATGAGACCTAAAAACTGATGGTGGGAGGCCTAGCCTACTGACATCCTTCCTAAAAATGGCCATAAACTGGAATTTAGTAAAAAAACCTGCCCATCAGCATGGATGAAGCCCATATGTCTAGGAATGCCTTCATGGCCTCGACTGATCCCTGTTGGCATACCCATCAAGACCAAGGTCTGAACCCATCCTCTTTGACTGGTCTTGGACTGATGAATAGTAATTCTATCCATGCCTACCTCAGAGACCACATTGTGAATGGACAGGGCCTTCCCTGATGCATCAGACTGGGACCAACTCACTAACACAGTGCCACGAAGAACACAGTGGAAAAAGCTGCTTTGAAAATCATGGTCTCCTAGTTTGATGAGCATAAAGCCAGTAATGAGGTTGAATTGTCATGTATTTCCTATTATAAGCTTATATTTTTTGGCCATCTGTGTTCCTAATGTATTGATTTTGAGTTTCAATATATTAACTTTCTGTTTCAATGTATTGAACTTGTGTTTTACTGCATTGATTTTTAAAATCAGTTTCTATATGTACCTTGGTTCAGGCTGAGGCCTCCTCAGCTGTGTTCCAATGAACTTTTTAAAAACTTCTCAGTGAACTTTTCACCGTATCCAAGGAAACAGAAAAAAATGGCTAAAGTTGGAGGCCAGACCAAGGGCCTTATCAGTCTATATGTCTAAATGACAAATGGTACCAGCCATAAACATCTCCAAAGTGAGAAGTTTTAAGTTAATTTTTCCTAGCTAGCACATCTGCTTCCACTAATTGGTTAAAAAACCTTGAAGCTGTGGTCAGTTCTCTCTGTAATCTGACAATTAATTTTGATGGAAATATGAGGTTTTGTTCAAACTTTGAAGGAAATCTGACACTCTGTTCAGTTTCTTTACTTGCTCAGAATTAAGAGAGCCAATTAGAATCCTGTGTATTTCCATGCTAACTGATGTCATCAGCGTCACTGCTCAGGAGTGTCAGCTTCTGGCAAACTTTGCTTTAAGAAGGGAGACACTAGCTTTGCTTTTTCAGATTGAAATCCTACACTATGTTGGGGTTTCTCTCTCACCATCATGGCAGAAAAAGGGAAGAACTGGGAAGAATGTAATGTATTATTCTTGATATCTTTGAGCCAATGAATTGAGCATATGTTAAGCTTTTAGAAGCTATTTTCTTAAAATAGAAATGTTTTTTAGATCATGTAACTTTGATTGGCTATCAATACCATTCTATGTAAGCTACTGATATTTTCTATTTAAATTTAAGTAAACTATGCCTATTTTTTATATTCTAAAGTATCATGTTCCATTTATTTATAAATATATTGTCATTTTACAATACTTGCTTTGCTAGCTTGGCATCAAAGTAAAATGTAAACTCATTTTATACAACTTGGAAAAGAGTGGCCCAATCCAGTTAGACCAGATCTGCTGGGAAACATAGCTCTCTTTCCTTTTGTAAAAAAGAGACACGCAACACGACAGAATGGTTTGTCAGAATGTGAACAGACATAGGTCTTCTGCTGTCAGTAGCCTGCCCCCTCCTCCCCCTTCCATTGCTCATTTCAAAATAAAATCCAAGCAGGGATCCGGTAACCAGTTGACCTTGCTAAAGAAAGTAATTGCCATTAGCTGGCCCTTAATGGTGATCACTGTCAAACCCCCTTCTTGGAGCTTAGCTGCAAACAACTTCATGAATTCAAGGGGAATAGGCCACTGCTGCATAAGCCCATGGTGAGAAAGAACCATCTGAAAAGCCTTGAAGCCACTTTGGTAGCACTGCCAGGTCCCTTTGGAAACTGATGCTAGTATTCTAACATCTATCAGGCTGTTGCCAATTTCCGCAATGCTTCTGGCATCACCTCCAGATCTGGATTGGTCCCAGGCACCAAAAAAAAAATGGAATCTCTCTGTCTGGAAATGAGAGAAAGCATCAGCAAACTTGTTGTGCACTCCGGGGACATGTTTAGCTGTGAAACACATATTTAAAGACAGGCATCTTGACACAAGCCACCTTACCAGGCCCATAACCTTGAGCAACTTTAAAGACCGTCTCTTTACCACCTGCACGACAGCCTGGTTGTCCATCCAAAAGCGAACGTGCATGTTCCTGAACTTGTGGCCCCAGATCGAAACAGCAATCAGAGGGGGAATAGCTATAAGAATGTTATGTCACCCAGGATATTGGCCTCCACCCAACGGATGACCACTCCTGGGCACACCATTGCCCCTGGAAGTAAACACCAAAGCAAGTCCCCCAAGCTGCATCAGATACCACCTGCAGGTTGGCTTCCAACAAACACACATCCCTCCACAGTGAAACTCCATTATAATTTTCCAAGAAGCCCAGTCAGACCCTCAGATCTTCATTAACCCCCTTAGTGAAAATGATGTGATGATGTGGAGCCAAAAACCCCACTGTGGCCCTGGCTAGTCACACACAAAACACCATCCCTGGGGCTACCGCTTTGCATGCACAATTCAGGTGGCCTAACAGCTTTTGCATGTGCCTCAGTGTTACTTTTTGTGCACCCAGACATTCCTTCAGCAGCAGGTGAAGGGCCTGGAGCTTGTCCTGTGGGAGGCTGGATATGCAAGCCACCATGTCTATTTCAATGCACAGGATGGCCGGTTTTGTCGATGAGCCCTCTGTCTTTTCCCCTGCCAATGGCACATCCAGCTCCTCCATGAGCTGTGTGAAGGTAGCCATCAGGTGTGCACACTCCCCCGAACCTCCCCTGCCAGCAAACAGGAAGCTATCCAAGTATTTGGAGATCGATGAGAGGCCTGTTCTGACCTTGATTGCCCATTTCAGTAGGGAGCTGAACCTCTCAGAAGTGGAACATGAGATGGTGTACCCCATTGGCAGTGCCATATCATAAAAGTAATTGCCCTGGAATGTGAAACCTAACAGTTCAAAATCCCTGGGGAACACTGGCAGCAAGTGAAAGGCTGACTTAATGTCACATTTCCCTAGCAGGGTTGCATGGCCACAGGAATGCACCATGCGCAGTGCTGAGTCAAAAGATGCATACTGCACCGAGCACAACTCTGACACAATGGCATAATTCACTGACCTGTCTATGGGGTAACAAAGGTAATTATCAACCTATATTCACTAAGCACCTTTTGGGGCACAATGCCTAAGGGAGAGCACTGCATGACCGGAAAAGGGGGAGAATCAAAGGGGCCTGCTGTCCGACCTGCTACGATGTCCTTCTGGATCTTCATTCACACCACTTCCTCCATGCTTGTCACTGACTTCAAGTTTCTCGCCCTCTGATTAACCCTACAATCCTGTTGAGTTGGTATGGGAAAAACCCTTGCAAAGCCCTCCCATAAATAGGCCACATCTCCCCTGTTAGGGTACCTCTCCAGGATGGTGACCAATGCTGCTAATTTAATTGATGTACAGGCCAGACACAGGTTTGGAGCCCCCTTGACCTTGCTTGTTCCTGCCTGCTTTGTCCTGGTTGTTGAATACCTGGGAGGCTCATGACTTGCTGGTGCTGCACCTTCCCTTTGAACAGGTGCATTGTAGCCCCCCACATTGGCTACAGGCATCTGCAAACTTTCACCACCCTCAAAAACACTCCCTCCTATTAAAGGCATAACACACGCTCTTTGCCTGAAACTGCTTCTGAGGTTCAGACAGGAGTACCCCACTTCCTGTGAGGGTCTCTACTATGGGTAGGGATGTGTGAACACTGGGGGTTTGGGGTTCAGCCCATTCAGGGTTCGACCTGTTCGGGCAGGGGGCACTGCCCCCCATTTTCCCTCCCGCCACCCCAGGGATCGCCCTACCTGGTGGTGCTGGGGCTCTGGCCACAGGTCTGCCGGCGGCGGGTCCGGCGGCAGCAGGTCCAGCGGCAGCAGTGCTCTGAAGCACTTCAGGCCACTACTAGGCCTTCTGGGTCAAACCAGAAGGTCTAGTAGCATCCTGAAGTGCCACCACCACTGCTGCTGCCACTGCTGCCAGACCCAGAGCCCAACCTACCTGGTGGTGCTGGGACTCTCGCCCCGGGTCCGGCGACAGCAGTGGTGGTGGGTCCAGCGGCGGTGGTGCTCTGGAGCACTTCAGGTCACTACTAGGCCTTCCGGTTTGACCCAGAAAGCCTAGTAGTGGCCTGAAGCTCTCTGGAGCACCGCTGGACCCACCGCCGCCTGACCCGCCGCCACCACCGGACCCGCTGCCACCGGACCCAGGGCCAGAGCCCCAGCACCACCAGGTAGGGTGATCCCTGGGGTGGGGGGGTTAAAACATTTTTTTTACGAGGCTGGGCAGGGTGTGGGTGGGGAGGTGCTCCCCAGCGCCCCTTCCCCCTGCACAGCTGGGAGGGGGAGGGAAAACTGGGTTCCTCGCTGCCCCCTGCCCCCACCTGAATGGGTTCAGAACCCAAACTTTACTCAGCCGGTTAGGGCGGGGGTGGTTCAGATTTGGGGTGTTTGCGAATGGGCCGAAACCCCGAGTTCGAGCCGAACCCCGAACTCCCGAACCGCAATCGCACATCCCTAACTATGGGCCTGTGTAGTGCCATGAGTTGTGAATGCATGGTGCTATCCAGTAAATCCCATCATATATGTGGGCTAGAGGCATCTAATTGATGACTAGCTGGAAATGGGTGTGGCAGAAGCCAGCCTAGACATAAGAACTGAGCTGGGAGCTCAGTCAAGTGGAAGCTGTTGAAGAAGCAAGAGCTCTTATAAGACTGGTGAACTGGGGATACCTAGAGGGACAGGAGCTAAATGTGGATCTCTGTCTACAGAAAAAAGGCCAGAGGTGTTGCTGGGCTAGGATGCTTGCTGGGACAAAAGAAGGGTGCCTGGCCAGAAATCAAAGAACCTGCAAGTCAAGCCAAAGGTTAGTGCCTGACTAAAGAGACTTTGAAGCCATCCAGAGGCAGGAGCCTGGCTAGGGCAGTGGTAGAGATTGTGGGTTGCTGGAAGGCTGTTTTGTTTTCTGGCATTAGAGGATAATAAGAGACTGTACATGATGAAGAACTGCTAACTATATGTATTGATGAAGATACTGAATGGGATAAGAGACTATGTGAAATAAAATGACTTAGA
Source organism: Sphenodon punctatus (assembly GCA_003113815.1). Taxonomy (NCBI): domain Eukaryota; kingdom Metazoa; phylum Chordata; class Lepidosauria; order Sphenodontia; family Sphenodontidae; genus Sphenodon; species Sphenodon punctatus. The sequence continues at coordinate 2,074,456 of QEPC01001921.1, read as the reverse complement.
GCTAATTCCAGGAATGGACTATAATTGTGGGGCAGAACCTGTAAAGACTTCCCATGAAGTGGCACATCCCTGCCACAAGGATGAACTAAATAAGGATTGTAAAGCACAATCCTATCCTAGATTGTAAAGCACAATCCTAGATAAGGATAGTGAAGAACTGATAAGCGATAACAAATTCACTTCAGTCTAAATAGATCAAGTCCAGCAGAGATGCAGACTGATCTGAGCAGTATAAAGTACAGTGAAGAAATATTTAGATGATTACATGGTTGTGTGGGACTAGCTGCCAGTGGAGGGAACGAGCTGGGGATGGGGAGAGTGAAGCTTTTATAAAAGCTACAAAAAAGAATTTAGAATCCAAAATCTTTGTTTGATTGGCTGGCTCTTCAGTTTGTGCACAGCTGTAATAGTGATGGCATTTGCGTAGTACTGCATTTGCAGTAGGCTTGATTATTTTATTTTGCAACAGCGTAGCAGTAACATCAGCAACAACAAAATCAGAACAGATGGAGGCCAATTCAGCTACATGGGTTTTTATTCCACAACCTCCACTGCTGGCTTCACAGAAGGGGAAAAAAACCCACGACTCAGACACCCCACTCTGTTCCTTTGTCAAGTCAAACTGAAAGCAATGAAATGAAACCTTGATGCAAAGGCCATTGGATATGCAATACATTATTCATTCATGAAACCTTTCTAAACAAAGTTCAGGTAGCTGGAACCTGGCTGTGGAAATTAATTTTGTTAACGTAACACATCCCTGTCTTTGCTGACCAATATTCAGTCCTGCCCATGTCTGAACTGCTGAAGACTGGGGCATGTGGTGGATAAAGCATTGTTTGTTTCCAAGGGCAGGGCTTGGCTTGGGCATCATGAGACAGTAATAATGAACATTTCCAAGTCCTTTCACAGTGTTGCAAAAAGATGGGTTTCTTGGTGAGGGAGGGAGGCCCTGCAATGATTTAAAAGTATAGCCTTGATCTAGCAGGGGTGTCCTGAGGCACTTCCAGGTAGCCATCTTTTTTTCACCTATTAGTATGGTAGAGAGGATGAATCAGTAGTGGTGGGGCTTTTAGCCTGAGAGTGTGGCAGATCCAGGTTTGGTTTCCTCTTCTACCCAGAAATGAGGTCAGCCATAGTTTTTCTGTTGTCCTGGACAAAACACTTCCACCAAGAAAATCCCAGCCTGAGACTTGCAGTAGGTTGGGTGACGGGTTGAAGGGAGAAGGAACACTTCTACTTACTGGTGATGAGAGCAGGAGCTTACAGCCCCTGCCTGCAGTATAAGCCCTGAGCTGGGGCTTGAACTGCGGGGTTATGGGGACCAGTGATGGGCAGAGATCAGGAGCCTCAGAAGGCCTAGCCCAGCCTCTAGAAGGCTGCTACCCAGTCAGGGTATCTATCTCTACTTTCCAATGGGCTGGGCTGTCCTGACCAGCTCCTTTCTGTTTGCTGTCTGTAAACTGCAGATAACGGACTTTTTACACGGCCCCTGGGGGGGGGGGGAAGTCTGTGGGCAGACTGGACATGTGCGGTGGGTGGGTGGGTGAGTGGGTGGGAAGGGCGTGCATATTGATGCACACTCGTCCCTATGCACCTCTCACTCATCCCTGCGCACAGAGCAACCACCATCTTCCCCGGTTTCTCCGTGCGTGGGGATGAGTGGGGGGTGCATGGGGATGCGTGTTTGGCAGGGGTGCACACGCACCCCCACTTACTGTGTGCGCCTGTACCACGTCTTTCACATGGGCCTCTCCCACTCATGAACACGCAGATTTCTGCATGTTCATGAGTGAGAGAGTCCTGTGTAAAAAGGGCTAATAATGTGTCCTTCCTTATGGAGGTTTTCTGAAGGTAAGTACATTAAAGACTGTGAGGGACTTATTTGGTAATTGCCCTCCGCCCTGATAATGGCGGCGGGGCAGTTGTCACGCCCCTAACACCCCCTGTGAGGCAGAACACCAGGGAACGGGCGCTTGCAGCAACTGCTGCAGTGCTCAAGTGCTGGCCGCAGTGGTAACAGCCAGGGTTGCTAGGGCAACCCTGGCTGCAGGCGCGAAAATTGCACTCTTGGATTGGTGCTCCACCACGTTGCTGGGCAGAGCTCTAACCAGCGTTGCATTCCCTGCTCATTCCAGGAGGAGCGGGGAACGGAGCAGCAGCGCACGACAGCTCCCTGGACAGCGGTTTGGTTTTGCGGGAGGCTTGTGGATGCATTTGGGGGCAGAGGACATTTGGCAGGGAGGTATGACGCGCACCTGAAAGCGGGTCTGCAGGGCAGGCACAAAAGCGATGGCCGGGACTGTTGCGTGGCTGGCAGCAGCAGGGAGTAGAGTAAGAAAGTGGGGGAGCGGGAAGCCTGTAAACCCGACCCCTCCTGGGCTGCCAGGCAAGCGCGGAAGAAAGGGGGACACCAGGGGTTTCACCCCCGGAGTGGGCATGGTCCTCGAGAGACTCGAGGCATGTGAGGCCTTACTGTGGGGGCCCGGGCCCAGTGCAGCAGTGGGATTCCCACCTGCAGAAGCTACTACATCCGAGTGGGGAGGGCCTTTGCCAGTGGTAGGATAAGGAAGGGGGAGCACCAGCGGGGGGCCCAGGGGCGGGCAAGCTTTGGCACCCCCCCACGCAGCCGGTGGCCTAGGCGTTAAGTAGGGTCTTCACCCCTGCATGTGACCAGGGTGGGAGACAATGGCCCACACCATGGAGCAGACACTGGAGGGGACTACTAGGTGGGGAACAAGGCAGATTGTCCCCCCTGTTCATTTTGCGGATGCACTTCCCCCTGCCATCAGGCGCGGGGGGGAGGGAGGCCAGAGTGGGCTGGGGCACTAGGGGGCTGTCCTTGGTCCTTCCAGACCAGGCTGGCAGAGCCGGGGAGCAAGGGGAAGAACCTGAGCGACTGGAGGAGGAAGATGCTAACGATTGGGGGGCCCCTCCCCCAGTGAAGTGTGATTGCAGGCAGGCAAGGCACAATGGAATGGAGGCAATTGGAGGTGAGGACCTGAAAATCATGGCCAGGATTGAAGCTGTTGAGCACGCGCTGGTGGCCTGGCAGTCCTAGGTACGAACACGTGGGAGGAACGGAGGCTGGGGGGCAAGGGGCTGCACAAGATTCAGGGGTGTTCGGCAGCAGTGCCACCCCGTCCCCGTGCCAGGAACACTGGATGGTCATGGGGATGGGCTCCCTGGGTGTGTTTTTTGAAGGTAGCTGGACCATGGTCACTGCAAGGAGCCACATGGGTGGACCCAGGCCCCTTCTCGCCAAAAAAGGACTGCAATATTTATGGTGGAATGGGGGGTGGGTGCAGGTGACCCCAGCAGTCATTGGTGCGAGCTTGACGCCGGTCACAGGACAAGTGGGGACTCGTGTGAGTAGCGTGGCCACAGTGCCCGGACAACCCCAAGCAGAGCACGAACTGCAAGTGTGGGCACAGGGGCCTCCCGCACAAGTAGAGCAACTGAGTGGGGAGCGACCCTGTTGAAATATGGATAAATAATCTGAAGGGCATATGAGACGGGTCCCCCTGATGCATGGCTGAGATATGATGAAGCTTTCAGGCACTGGGTTTCCTTCACTCCGGGTTTGCATTGGGACATTCATGCGCACAACCTTTGGTTGAACTGCATGAGTGACGCTTCCGGTGCACCTAGGACGGATAGTGGTCATCTATTAGTAAAAGGGGGGGTCGCCCCAGTAAATGACCCAAATAGGTCAGGGGGAAGGCAGGGCACAAGGGGAGGCAGCGGACAGTGCTGGGAGTATGCCCGTTTAGGGCGGTGCATCCGCCCGGCGTGTAGGTTTTGGCATACCTGCCCCACATGTGGGGGTTATCACGCCGTGTCCGCCTGTCCCCAGGCCAAGCCATGGAATAAGGCAAAAGGGGGTACTACTGAACCAGGAAAAGGTAATCAAGGGGGCGCTGGCAGAGGGGCTCCGGGCAAGAGACCCAATGCCAGTTAAGGTGACCAGATTGGCAACCGCCCTGCTCGCGCATCCCAACAGACTGGAAGTGGAATATGTAGAGACGGGTTTTACAGAGGGTTTTAGGATACCAGTGGGGGATGTATGGCAGGGTAGGATTGTCCCCAACCTGAAGTCGGTGGAAGGTATGTAGGCGGTGGTGTCAGAGAAGTTGGGGAAAGAGGTGATCGAAGGGAGGGTGGCCGGCCCATTTCTAGCCCCCCCTTACCTGAAATGGCTTTCTCCCTGCTTGGGGTGGTGCCCAAGAAGGCTCTCGGGCAGTTCCGGCTAATTCACCATCTATCGTACCCACGAGGTCATTCGATGAACAATGGAATACCAAGGGGCTTAGCAACGGTGCATTATGCAACATTTGATACAGCAGTGGCATTGGTCAGGCAGTTCGAAAAAGGGGCATTAGGGATGGGTGAATGCAGTTTGGAAGTTCGGAGTTCGGACCGAACTCGGTTTGTTTGGACGAATGAACCCGAACGTGAATCCGAACACGAACTGACCGAACCAAACTAGATCTGAATGTCGAAATGACCGAACAGTTCAGTCAGTTCGGATCACGTTTGGGTGAGTTCGTGTAGCAAAAAAAGTGTCACTGGAAGGTCAAACATGACAGGGAGGGGGAGTCAGCTGAGCAGCAGACTTCCAGGCACCAGGGATGGAGAGGCTTGGAATAGGAACCAGCCTGCCCAATCACCATCCCTTTTTGCCTCAGACCACTGGCTTTGCAGTCTGCGATTGGTCACGGGGTAGGCTGCACGGAGCTAATGGGGCTTATGGTGAGGTGGGCGCAGCAAGAAACAAAACTGATTGCCTCCCCCCTTCCCAACACCTTCTGAACTAGTCACTGTTCCTGAACAGCAGGCATTTCAGAAGGCTTTCTCTATCCCAGCAGTTTTTGTTCCTTCCTATTCCTAATCCATTGCCATCCTCCTCCTATTTCACCCATCCAACCCATTTACCTCCATATTATCATTTTTGGATTTATTTAGAGTAGGATTATTATTAGATTGATTTTCATTTCAGTTTTGTACCCCTCCCTGTGTTCTTTGTATTTCCCCCACTATAATATTGTATATATATATATATATAGATAGTTATTAGATAGACAGTTACTAGATAGATATACATAGTAGTTAGCTTAGTTATAGAGATAGCTAGAGATACAGTGTGTTTGTAGGACTCTGGGGCCTACGTTACTGGCAGGGAGGGCTGTGGCCAATATGTATCTAGAAGCTGCCACTCTAGCCCCAGGACCCACCATCATGGGTCAGGGGCCATTATTCCTCCACAGAGGTGATGTTGTTCCACCGTATCAAGAAACAGCCACTCCAGCCCCAGGACCCACCGCCAGGGTTTGGGGGCCAACTTACAGGCAGGGAGGGCTGTGGCCAATACCCAGAAGCTGCCACTCTAGCCCCAAGACCCACCGTCATGGGTCTGGGGCCATCATTCCTCGCACAGAGGCGATGTCATTCCACCGCATCAAGAAACAGCCAGTCCAGCCCCAGGATCCACCATCAGGGTTCTGGGGCCAAGTTACAGGCAGGGAGGGCTGTGGCTAATATCTACACGCTGCCACTGTTCTAGCCCCAGGACCCACCAACATGGGTCTGGGGCCATCATTCCTCGCGCAGAGACGATGTCTTTCAATCACATCAAGAAAAAGCCACTTCAGCCCCAGGACCCATGGTCAGGGTTCTGGGACCAAGTTACAGGCAGGGAGGGCTGTGGACAATATCTACAAGCTGCCATCTTAGCCCCAGGACCGACCGTCATGGGTCTGGGGCCATCATTCCTCACACCAAGAGACTTCGTTCAGCTGCACCAAGAAACAGCCACTCCAGCCCCAGGACCTGCCACCAGGGTTCTTGGGCCAAGTTACAGGCAGGGAGGGCTGTGGCCAATATCCAGAAGCTTCCACTCTAGCCCTAGGACCCAGAATCATAGGTCCAGGGCATCATTCCTCGCACAGAGAGCCAATTTCCTAAAGCATCAAAAAACAGCCACGCCAGCCCCAGGATCCACCATCAGGGTTCTGGAGCCAAGTTATAGGCAGAGAGGGCTGTGGCCAATATCTACAAGCTGACACTCTTCTAGCCCCAGGACCCGCCCGAGACACTTCTTTCAACTTCACCAAGAAACAGTCACTCCAGCCCCAGGACCCACTGCCAGGGTTCTAGGGCCAAGTTACAGGCAGGGAGGGGCCATCATTCCTCGCACAGAGAGCCAATTTTCCAAAGCATCAAGAAACAGCCACTCCAGCCCCAGGACCCGCCACCAGGGTTCTGGAGCCAAGTTACAGGCAGGGAGGGCTGTGGCCAATATCCAGAAGTCACCACTCTAGCCCCAGGACTCACCATCATGGTTCTGGGGCCATCATTTCTTGCACAGAGAGCCTTTTTCTGAATGCCTAAACTGAACCGAACACAACTGAACTGAACGGCCAAACCCGTATGCGGCGAACGGACTGAACGGCTGAACCGAACGGGCGAACCGAACAGGACTGAACTGAATGGCCGAATCTGAACCGCGACCTGTTCGCCCATACCTAAGGGGCATTACTGGCAAAGTGCGATGTCAAATCAGCATTTCGTCTCTTGCCAGTGCACCCGAACAGCTTCCTGCTTTTGGGGTTCCACTTTCATGGCAAATTTTATTATGATAAAGCAATGCCCATGGGATGCTCAATATCATGCTCGGCCTTCAAGCATTTTAGTTCCCTGGTTGAATGGGTGATACGGCGCTCGATTGACGGGGGAGGGGGAAGGCATCACGAAATATCTTGATGACTTCCTCTTCGTCGGGTGACCCGGCTCGACAGAATGCTCTGATTTAGTGGACACCTTTCAGCAGGTGGCGGGGCACCTGGGCATTCTCCTGGCAGACAAAAAGACAGAGTGGCCTACCACCGTGTTAACTTACCTGGGCACTGAATTGGACATGGTGGCGGGGGTGTCGCGTCTTCCCATGGACAAGGTGAGGGCATTGATACTTAAGTTGGAGGAGTGTAGGCCAGTGGTTAAGATCACAGTCCGGCAGCTGCAGTCGTTGGTAGGTACCTTGAATTTCGCTTGCAGGGTCATAGCGCCTGGTAGGGCATTTATGTCCAGATTGTATGGCAAGCTCTTTGGGGGATCCACTGCTACATTACCACATCAGAATCACCAGCGAAATGAAGCAGGATATGGGGGTATGGCTCAATTTCCTGAGGGAGTTCAACGGGGTGAGCGTATGGAGGGAACAGCTACTGCTGGAAGCAGAACTTGAGGTACATTCGGACGCAGCAGGTTCACTGAGTTTTGGTCTTTATTTTAAGGGCATGTGGTGTGCAGCTAGGTGGCCACAAGATTGGTGTGAGAGGAGTGTAACAAGGACATTCCTGGAGCTATTCCCTATTGTGGTGGCAGCGCAAATGTGGCGCAAGCACTTGGCGAACAGGTCAGTGCTGTTTTGGTGTGACAACCAGGCAGTGGTACATATAATCAACACACTCTCATCCCGCTCTCGGCGGGTCATGGGTTTGGTAAGAGCCATGGTGCTGACTTGTCTTCGGTATAACATCCTATTTCATGCCAAACACATTCTGGGACTCGAGAATGAGATTGCTGATGCTCTTTCTCGGTTCCAGATGGAGTGTTTCCGCTTGCTTTCTCCCCAGGCCAACCAGAACCCCAAACCCATGCCGGCAGCCATGTGGAGCCTTGGGTCTTAGAGCCTCACAACGGTGCAGGCTCTTTGGCAGCCCGTACCAGAACAGCTTATGCCAGGGCTTTTCAGACATTTCAGCATTTCCGGGCGCAGCACGGATGGAGCTTGGGTTTTCCAATTCACGAGGTGCAGGTCTTGCAGTTTGCTATGAGTTTAAGAAGGGAGGGGTTGGCCCCAAGGATGATTGCAGGAAAATTGGCTGGCTTGGGGTTTATGAGTCAACTGGTCAGGCACCCTCCTCCAGATAAAGGTTTCTTCACCTGTACATTATTAGAGTCCTGGGCCAGTGAGCAGCCGGCCATCGCCGACTCTATGCTACCAATCACCCCTCCAATGTTGGTCTGAATTGTTGGTGTGTTGCAGCAGGTTTGTTATGATGGATTTGAAGAAAAAATGTCCGCTACACTCTTTAAACTGGTATTCTTCGGAGCTTTTAGGGTGAGTGAGTTGGTGGCGGAATCAGCCAAGGACAGAACAGGGAGAGCACTAGCAGTACAAGATGTAGATGTAGGGGCGCACGGGTTAACTATCCATCTTAGGAGGTCAAAAACTGATCATCAGGGTAGGGGGCGAACAGTGAAGGGTGTGTGACACCATAATCTGCCCAGTCATGGCAGTGCAGTCATATTGGAAAATACAACCGAGGGTCCTGGGCCCATTCTTTTGCCACAGTAGCGGGTCCCCGGCTACCAGACATCAGTTTGTGTCAGTATTACGGGCAGCATTGGCCAGGCTCCACCTCCCGGTTAAGGAATTTGGGTCTCATTCATTCAGAATAAGGGCAACTACCTTTGCATCCCTGATGGGGTTGGCTGGTAGGGACATTCAGGCAACTGGGTGATGGCAGTCAAGGTCATACCGCACATACGTGCAAACGGATAATATCTATGGCACCCAGTAATTGCTTATGTGTTTCCCAACAGATGACTCCGCGGCCGGGAGACCGATTGTGTGGATGATGGGGCAAAGCCTTGTGCGTTGGGCAGCCAAAGCGGCCAGTAACGGCAGTTGGGGATCCCAGTTGGGATTATCAGATAAGGCAGTAATTTACTGGCTTGGACGGAGTGGAATGAAGTGGTACCAGTTGCTCTCCCAGCTATCGTTGCACCTGGAGGGTGGCAGACCTGACATATTGGTGGTTCATTTAGGGGAGAACGATTTGCCAAGACTAAAAGGGGTTCAGTGAATTAGGGACATAAAAAATGGTATTTGGGCAGTAAGAAGATTAATTCCAGGGGTTAGGTTGATTTGGACGGAGCTGGTCGAGAAAGTTAGTTGGGGGGAGGGCATACTGCCTAAAAAGATAGATAAAACTAGAAAAACGATAAACAGGGAAATTAAGAAGTGGTTAGGGACAATTGGAGGGGAAACAATTAGCCATAAGGGAATTTCGTTTAGAAATTTGGAATTATTTAGGAAGGATGGAGTTCACCTGTCACCAGCTGGCAACGATATATACCTACAAGCTCTGAAGAATATGTTAATAGGTGTTCTAGGATAGGTGTGGGGGCCGGACCCATCTGAGGGTATCGGCGGCTCCTTGGTGGCGGGTGTCCAGTATCTGTTGAAATTAGGTTAAGCGAACATAGGAGTCATCTCCTTAAGAGATGGGGAAGCCATGCTTACCGCACTTGCAGGGTATGGCAAGCGAGATGTGGTTTTCCCAGGGAAGGGTGCCTGGCACGGCTGCAGGGGCATTGTATGGCCCCCCACCGGTGGATACCTTATTCATTACTCATGTCCTGATGGACTGTGCTCCCCCTTATTGGCCGCTCGCAACAGCGCTGGACAAAGAGGGAGAACTTAGTTTTGTTGGAGATGTTATCGAAGGTATGTTGAAACCTCCCCTGAGTTTAATGGTTGATGCAGTTATTGGTTGATACACCTCACCTATTCCATTTTGTTATAATTTTGGATGAATAAAGGGTACGGCCACGCAAAATCCATACCTGGTGCCTGTCTCAATTATTGGGGTGCGCCGACAATGGGCTGGGCCAGATCCTAATATAATCATGAGCAGGGCTGGATCCAATCAAGTGCAGACTGAGCAACCAACTCAGTGCCCCATGTACTTCCCCACCCCCATGCACCCTACATCTGATGTCTCCCTCAGAATCCCGCCTCTCGTATGACCTACTAAAGGGCCACATTCTGGACTTGTCTGAATAGCAATCTTCTGGAACCTTTTTAACACTACAGTTAATAAATAACTCTCTCTTTGTTGTGGTTCCTTTCAGTAACAGAAGGAGCCTGTACTTTCCTTCTCAGAGTCTCACAATCACTGAGAACTTGAGAAATATGCGGGGTGAAAATAGCAGTGTGGTGTGTGTACAGATTTAAAAACAGCTCCTGTTGAGATTCGCGTTTGGAAAGAGCTAAGCCCATTTGCAGCTTAAAGTCACTGATTGTTTTAGACACTAAACCCACAGCATTTATTCCTCTGCTCTGCAGCTTTGAATAATGTATGAAGCTACATCTTGATCATTGCTCTTTTTTTAAATCTTGCACTTAGCCCCTCCTTTCTGCCCCTTCCAAAAAGAGTTTTGAATTAAATTTACAAAATGTATATTGCAAGTTTTCTCAACACTTTATCATGACTTTGTGGGTTGGGTGGTGGGTTTTTTATACATCCACTTCCCAGACTGATGTGGAACCTTGAGAATCTCCATGTTCATTGAAAAGGAGAAGAAAAATTAAGAGTGTAGCTCCACAGAAACACTTGAAAACAAGTGCTCAAAATAAAAATAAAAACTCCAATTAAAAATAATAATCATCTCATTATTTTTAAGCCAGTCACATGATTTGAGGAGCTTGACTTACGGTTTTTTAATTATGGTATTGACTTATGGAATTAGTATTGGTAATGCTGCCATTTCTACTAATCTGCCTCCTGCCAATGCACATGTAAGACAGTAAAAGCAAGCAACATTGTTTTGTTGTATTGCTGACTGGTGTAATAACTGGGATGTAGGTGAACTTTTTTTAGTGGTTCAACCAGGATCAGAATCGGTGTAGAGTGAGGACCAAGCAAGCAACCAAGTTGGAAAGGAAAATACTTTGGGTGTTTTCAGACAGACACAGAGGCAGCCTGCCCCAAAGCTGCTCTGGGGGTGCACCTCACGTTCAGCCCTGCCTGGGTTGGGTTCAGACAGACCTAGCAGGTTCCCTGGCCCGTGGTCTGCCTGCGCGGTGCCCCACCCCTCACAGCATCATAGAGTTGCGGGCAATCCCCTGATGCTCTAGGCTGGCACCCACAATGGAACAGCAGCAGGGGCCCATACGTCAGACGGACAGCTGCTCCGCTTCAAGCTGGTGTTCCGGGGTTTGGCTGGCCTGCTTCACTGGCGGTACTCTGGGATGTTCCAGAGCACTTCTGGTAGGGTTGCCCTGGAGCTGTGTCTGCTCAGTCTGCACATCTGCTGGGGCAGCCTTTGGACAGACAGGCCACCCTGGAGGGTGAAGTGGGCTGGCACAGCCCATCCTTCTGAAAACACCCATTGACCAATCTGCAGCATCCACCCCCACCCTCATAGCCGCTACTCTCAGAGCTGTTGGCAGGCCAGACCAATTATGTAGTGGGTCAGGGCTTAGGGAGTTAATAAGTCTCAGCTGGGCCTGGCACAGTGTGTTTGCTGGTGCAGCAGGACTGAGCTGGTAGGTAGTTTCTGACAGATGGGCTATGACTGAGGTTGCCACCTCCCTTTGGAAGGAAAAGCACAGGACGGCGGACAAAGGGGCTGTCGCAACCCATTCTGATGTGACCCTGCCCTTCACAAGCACTGTGAATTTAGGGCTGACAGTGCTGACATTATTTTTCACAAGATATCTCGCAAGATTTTGGCAGGGACCGAGATCTGGCTGAGATCTCAGCCCCAGCACAAAATCACGTGAGATATCTTGTGAAAAATAATAATAAATCACATCGCATGCGCAAAATAGCTGCCATGGCTGTTCTTAGGGTGGCCACTGATGCATAGGCAGAAAAGAGGACAAACATTTGCATGAAATTTACACATGCAATTTTATACTATTTAATGCAAATTTGTGGGGTAGGGGTGGGGTCAGAAGTGGGGGGAGCCAACCCAACAGTAGGCGGAGCCAACCCAACCATTAAGCTAGGGGTGTGGCTTAACCCAGCAGCAAGGAGTTCCCAGAGTTAACATTGGAGGGAGATTACACTAACCCTAACCCTGTAACCTTTGGAATGCTCACTGTATCCTACGAGGATGCCTTCCATTGCTCTGTTTTGCAGCTTGGTACATTTCTCCTCTGAGATATATATGTAAGTCTTACTTCCAAATACTCTGATGTGGTCCACACTAGGTTTTTGACCATGGCACAGTTCGTATGGAGTTTTCCTCACTGTTCTAGAATACACCTGATTTTGTAGGTAGGTAGCAGCAACTGCTGCTTCGCTCCAGTATCTTTCTGGTAGTCCAGAGTCTGTTAACATGTATCTAACCATTTTGGTTAGCATTCTCTTTTTCCTTTCAGCTGTTCCTTTCTGCTCGGTTGTATAATATATGGCACTGTCTTTTGGTGCTCAGTTCCATGGAGTCTCAGGAAGTCCTCTACTTCTTTCCTATGAACTCACCTCCATTGTCAGTTTGCAGGGTCTTTGGTCTGCACTGGAACTTGTTGCTCGTCATGGTCACATAGTTCTGAAGTTTGTCGAATACTTCATCTTTACTCTTCATGACGTATGTGATCGTGTACCTTGAATAGTCATCAATGAAAGTTACTATATACCGGGCTTTGGTGCAACAGTTGCATTTCATGATCACGGGTCACGTTGATACTTTAAGGTCTTTGGTCAACTGCTGTCTGTGCATTTCATTGATGCTGTCTGGGTGTCTATGTCCCATGTGTCTATGCCACAGGTGGATGCAGTCATTGTGTGGCTTGTGCGCAGTGAGCTTTGCCTGTTCTTTTGCTGTGCTCAGACGGTACAGGTGCTCATCTGCAGTGGCTCTGGCCAGTACTTTTGTCCCACTTTGAATTGTGCATTCATCTCCCTGGAAATGGATGGTGAGCCCCCTTGCTGCCAGGCGCCTCACTGACAGCAGTCCCCCTTCTAAGTTGGGCACATAGAGCACATCTTTCATGGGTATGGTTAGTGTGCCTCCCTGTGACTGGTTGCAGTACAGGAATCCTTGTCCAATTCTTTCCGCGTTGATGCTTCTCCCATCTGCAAGGCAGATGCTTTTTTTACTGCTCAGATCCAGTCCTGTGAAAAATCCTTTATCGCTAGTCATGTGGCTCATTGCCCCGGAGTCTACACACCAATTTTGGAATGAGCTGTCTTGCATTGCTCTGAAGCACCCACTCCATTGTTGAGCGACTGTGTTGCTGTTTGTGACTTCAGCCCTCTGCTTAGGTGTTCGTGGAGACAGTTTCTGCTGTTCTGCTTTCCATATATAGCAGTCTTTCTTTAAATGTCCCTCCTTTTTGCATCTGAAGCATACTCTGGTTTCTCTCTTAGGAGCTTTGTCTGAGGTTTTCAGTGCAGTCTCATTACCCTGCTTTAGATCATTCTGCAGGTTCTCCTTTCTGCGCTGGAATTCATCTGCAAGTCTACCTTTAACAAATTCCAGCTTCAGTTCAGCCTCTGGCCTTGTCTCCAGGGCATTGATGAGGGCACTGTAAGATTCAGGCAGGCTGAAGAGGAGTAGGGCTGCCACATGGCTGTCCTTTATATCTTCTCCAATGCCACGCAGCTGTGCCACTACTTCCAACATGGCATTTATATGCTCCTGCATTTCACTTTCTTTGCCAAGCCTCATTTTGTATGGTTTCCTCAGTACAAACAGTTTGCTATTCAGGCTAGTTCTCTCATGCAGGTTTTGCAATGCAATCCACATGCCTCTTGCTGTGGTCTCACTTCTTATATGGATTAGCTGGTCATCTTCTACCAATAAACTTATTGTAGCCTTTGCTAACCTGTCCTTTTTATCCCATTTGTCATGATTTTCTGCTGGTCTGTTCGTGGAATCACCTTCCATAGATCATCTTTAGACAGCAGCATTTCCACTTTAAACTTCCACAATTGGTAGTTTACATTGTTCAGCTTTCCTACTGAAAGTCTGAGCTCTGAGCTGCTTGCCACACTTGCTTCCCGCCCTTTCCCCTTCTGGGATTTAGGCCTTCTTACTCACAGTCAGTAGGCCTCTGTGTCTATGAGTTTTCTTTCACAGCCTGTACTCCTTCTGGACTGCTTCTAGTCTTCAAAATTGCCTTGAAGATGTCCTGGGCCCATAACCTATAGAGTTAGCTTTCTGTTGAATAACACACAGCAGAAGTTTCTTCAAAACAGAACTTTACTAAGATCTCAGAAGACATGCTTCCATACTGTACAGACTGCATGGGACAAGATGGAGGACAGAGAGAGGAGAAGAGAGGGGACAAGGAGGGGGAAAAAAACCTGTTTCATCCCTTGACCCTCCCCCTACTGGACAAGTCCCATATTAAGCTTGCAGGGCTTGCAATGGACTTTTACTTGTGGCTGTTGCACATCAACACTATGTAGCCCTATATTCAGTAATGGTACATGTGTGTGTAGTAATATTAGATCAAATGTAACCAGTAGTGAAAATACGTATTTTTGTTAGACTGATTAAGAGTATGTTGCTTTATGATGAAAAGCATGATGGGTACAAACCAGAGAAAAAGGCTAGTTAACTTAGGCTATGAACCTCATATCGCAGTGATGAGGAAATGCTGCCTCATAGAAAAGTAGAGAGACTGTTTGGAGAAGTTGAAGTAAACAGGGCAAGAAAATGCATAAGCATAGCACCAGTGCTACTCATCAGATGATGCCCCCACTGATGCAAGACAATGGGTATCGGCTAGCTAACAGCCTTGAGGGCAGCCTTGAAGGAATCTCATCCTAAAGCACAGAAAGTCCAGCCTTGCCTGGAGGGATGAGGCCTGGATGTTCTGTAGAGATAAAGATTGAGATGTGCATACGAATATGGTTAGCAGAAACCCATGAGATAGTGACATGAGGCCCTACACCAAGCATACCAGCATAATGCCCTCCCACCCAGAAGGTCACCTGAACCCAGGAACAAGCATAAAAATAACATTCTCCCGCCCAGAGGGCTATAAAACAGAAGACCAAACTCCAGGAAGATGTCTTCAGCACTACTGGCCACTAGCTTTGCAGTGAGCAACTAGGCTGTTGATCCTTATCATCACTCTCAAAAAATCCAGATACAAGGGGCACCTCTCCCAGGTATGAACCCCCGGGCTCTCACCTGTACCAACCTCTCCAAACCAATGCTCACCACTGTGCTCTACAGGACACGTAAGAAACATGCATTCTATGTGTTAGGTAGACAAGGCTAGGACTATCCAAGAACTGTGCTGATGATATATTTTCTGTGTGGATAAGAAAATAAAATAGTGTTGTACACAATTAAAACTTTTGATTTGTGGTGTGGGGTGACCAAGATCCCGATTGGGAGTTGTGCTTGGGAGGGAAGCCAGGTAAATTCCTAACAGTATGAAAAATTTGAGGGACACGAAAAGCGTCCCAATAGCTGGATATTTGAATAGGCAGGATTTTGGGGAAGGGGATGTCTTCCTGCACTTTCGTAGCTCCCACCCTTTGAAGTGGCAAGTCTGGGGAAGGTGAGGGGTTAGGCAGCTCTGGTGGTGCTAGGAGAAGAGAGTAGTGTTGTCACCATGGCCCAAGTGTTCTGCTCCAGTCCCCCATTCTGTTGTCACCATTTGCTCTCTGCAACTACGATCATTTGGACACTTCGCTTTTTTGGAGAACGGCCAATGTCTCCAGATGAGTTAAGCATTGTCTGAGCAGGATGGATAACTGGGTCTCGATGTGTTTTTTTAAGGGAGGTATCTGTAACTGGGTATGAAGCGAGATGAGGGTTGAAATGAACATTTGATTGGAATGGAATGTTGATTGAACTGTATGAATTTGTACAATGAACATTAGAATCAAATTTTCTCCTTCCATTTGTGAATCTCAAAAGCAAAGTTGCTACAGGGCTTGGCTATTCACATTTGCAAATTTGTGAAACAAATTCAATTGGATACATCTCAGTGTTTAACTAAACAAATGCAAATTTCAGCTTTGGCAAGCTAGCCGAGTTTAACCAAGCCAAAGTTCACTTGTGAATTTGAACATTTGTGAGTGGAATCTTCAGTTTTGATTTTTGAACTGGAAAAAATGGATTAATTTCTGCCATAGGAGAGATGTGAATATTGTCCATGGATGGATGCACAGGACTCAAACTCCCTACATGCAGGGGCTGCAGCATACACTGCACAAGGCTACGAGTTACTGCTGCAAATATAGAGTTGTCGCAGTGTTACCTGCTACATGGCCTCACAGGGACAATGTGCAACTTCTATGGCTCCCCCCTTTTCACCTGAGCTTAATGAGGGCAAGGGGACTTGCCCCATGTCTGTAGCTCCAGTCCTGAACTCATTGAATCATTGATGTTAATTGATGATGACTGCATCCTCAGAAAAGGATTCCCTTTGGATTCTGTCTGCCTCCTACTCTCTTTAAAAGTCACTAGGAAAACCAAGTAATTGCCTGCATGAGTTGCCTGGGGTTAACAAAGTGTTAAAAAGAAGGCATGGAGGAGGGAATCGGTTCAGGCACAGTTGGTTTTCAAAGGACTGCAAAAAGATGCTTCCAGGACAATCATCCAGCATTAAAGTCAATGGGAGTTTTGTCTTTCCCTTTAAAGGTGGATGTTTGTGCCCTTCATGTGCAGCCCCGAGCTGGTATTAGCAGGAGGGTACAGGGAAAAAATGCATCGAAATAAATAAATAAAATAAATAAATAAATGAAAGTGCTGGTTTGCATATGTGTAAAAATGGGGTAAGTAAAGGGGGCATGTTTAACCTCTCCCCTGAGTATTTGGTGAATGGGATATTCCCCTTCCTCCCCCTAAACTTTGACACTGTTCCTGCTAAGGTGTGTGTCTGCACCAGTTCCACCCAGCACTTTCAGAAGAGATCTCAGATGTGTGTTAGGGTGTTTTTAAACAAGCACTTCCCCACCCATGACCCACCCATCATGCATGTTGCAGTGCCACATTTGGTGCCCTTGCAGCCCTGCAACATGATGGGTTGGTAATGGGTGAGGAGGCGCTTGTCTAAAAACACCCTCTGAGAGAGATCCCCAGCCAGAGAGCTCTCTAGCCTTGGAATATCCTGGGTACAGACAGTTGTGAATTTGAATCTCATTTTCACTGACTGTGCTTCACTTGAGGCTCTGTGGGTCTGTTTCTCACATTCATCTCATTTCAAGGTTATTAATGGATTTCATGTATTCGGGGGGGGGGGAGGAATCCATTATAAATGGATTTCATGTTCCTATGGGGCCCTGTGTGGTCACACAGTCTGCGTTTACCTGGATCTGGCCCTGCTTGTTCAGATGTTATAACCAGGAAAAGGAAACAACTTAAAGTTGTACAACTGTGCTGACTTAGCAGTTGTGCATGCAGAAACTCAGTGTGGGACACCCTCCTGGGAAACGATGACAACTTTTAAGGTTTGGTTTTCATGCTTCCCTCACAAAAGTTATAAGTGAGAATGGCTCTAACAGAGAGAGCCTCTGGTAGGCTTGAGCTGTTCAAACATTTGTTGGAAGACAGGACAGCATGACATCCCTTCACAGGCTATCTTTTTCCATTAGAGAACTATTTAAAATTTTAAGCAGTGCTCAAGATCACAAGAGTCTCAACTGCGTGGGTTCTGATATTCATGTGGGCTTGGAAGGCATGGAGGGAAGCTGATGCATTAAGAACTGCTCATGAATCTTTTCTCTTTCCTGGTCTCTCCCCTCCTGGGAACTATTCATGGTCATTTCATCTTTCTTATGTGACTTTTAAGATGCTTGGGAAAAAGGGGGAAATGGTTGAGTTTTTTAGTTCCTTTCCACTGGGATATCTTACAAAGAAATAGTGGGGCTGGAAAACGAGAAGTGGGACATAAATTCCAAACAGCATTAGATTCCACTAAGCTCAGAGTCAGTCCCCTCAAAATTTATCTGAATCAAAACTCCTAAATAAAGGGAAAGTCCTGAAAGAAAGCCCTCAAATTAGCACAAATGACATACAAATTTTCTTGCATGCAACAGAATTTACAGTGCTTGGCTGACCATGCTGTGGAGTTCTATATATCCTGTTTGACTGATTTCCAGATGTGAAATGGGAAAATAGTGTGTTAGTGAATTATAGGTTTGCAGCAGCTTTTCCCCCCCATCCCAAATCCCACACTTCATTCTGTCATATTTTCTCTCATTAGCACTTTTTTCTATTATATCAATATATGTTGCAGTGTCTAGATTTTCTCTCTCTCTTTTCCTGATGTTTCACAGTTAGAGTTATGTCTAACACACTATAAAACTCCTCACAACTGTGGACCAAATGTCTGCTTCAGTTTATTTTATATAGGCAAAATGCTATGCCATTTATTATTTATATAGCACTCCCAATGTTCAAAGTACTTTACAATCCTTATCTAGTTCACCCTCACAACAATCCTGTGAAGTACGTTATCATTATTCCCATTTTACAGATGAAGTGTTGAAATGAGATTCTCGCAGCCCTGAATGACAGCCCAAGATTCTTGCAGCCCAAAACTTTGAGAATGTTGAGATTCTCAAAAATCTCAAATGCGCATTGCACATGCACAAAATGGCCGCCACAGCCATTTCTGCACATACATGACCCCCGGAAGCCATTTTGCACATGCTCAGAATGTTTTTTGAGGGTTTTTCCACAAGATTCTTGTTGCCCTTAAAACACTCTGTGCATTTGCAAAATGGCCACCAGGAGCCATGAATGTGCAGAAATGCGCAGTGAATGAATGAATGAATGAATTTATTATGCATAGCCTTTGGCCATAGCATTTAACATATCAAACATAAACAATAAACCTACACATTAAATAAATACAATTAATCTAAAACACTTTACAATAAGGCACAAGAATTTAGCAACTGGGTGATATATCATCCTAGACTGGTTTTCCCTCATATGGAATGCATGGACCAAGAAACATGCTATGCTCCTCGTAACCTTTATGTCAGTACTGTTCAGAAGGAAAAAAGTATAGCCTGCTCAGATCTACCTGGGAGTTTTAGCAAAAGATCTTGCAGAAGTTCCTGCCTCAAGCTGTCGTATAAGTGGCAGTAAAGGACTATATGTCTTACTGTTTCTACTGCCACTCTATCGAAGGGACATAACCTATTGCTAAAAGGGATTCCAGCTAGACATCCCTCAAAAACCTGGGAAGGCAAAGCGTTGAACCGTGCAGCTAGAATAAGGTTCTTCCCTCGTGCTGAAATATTTGCTTGTAAATAGTGGGCCAAGTGCCCCATATCTGGGGCTAACTGTAAATAGAATGTCATGTGGGGAGATGCAGCAATCTTACCCAAGTCCAACTGTCTGCCTATATCGCGTGACCTTGTTATAACTTCCTTGGTCAAGGAGGCCAAAGGCTTATGGGCTAGATATTCTACTGACATGCCCATTTGTAAGAGAGAAGTCTGGATTTCCTTCTTCCAAGGATCCAAGAAGGTGTCTGTGCCAAGGCAGTGTAGCAATGCTGAGCGATATGGATTCAAGAGTCTACACCATAGCCGTAAGGCCTGGTCGGTGGCTACCTGCTGCCAACCCATTTTCCCACATTCAACCCTCAATGCTGCATAGGGGGTACCCATAGGTGCGTGCAGAAGTCTCCGGAGGAATCTAGCCTGGATTGGATTTAATAGGTGGGCATAAAAAGGTGCCCATATCTCAGCCCCATACAAAACTTTAGCCCTGACTTTAGCATTGTATGTCTGAATTGCTGATTGGATGGCAGTCCTGCCAGCCCACGCAAAAAAACCCCAAATTTCCTGCAATGTACCTTTGGAGGCTAGAATAATTTGTTGGACGTGTAGCTTCCAGCTAAGTGACTGGTGGAAAAAGAGACCTAGGTAACAAAAGCTAGACACTTGCTGGAATTTTTGCCCCATTATTTTCCATTTATACGTTTTCCTATTACTTGTAAAAACCATGATTTTGGATTTCAGGATGTTTAGTGTTAATTTCCTCTCTTTACAATATGTCATGAAGGATGCCAACTGTCGCTTGAGGCCCACCTGCGTCTGTGACAAAAGAACCACATTGTCCACAAACATAAGACATCCCAGGGATATCTCTTCCAGTTTGGGTGGAAAAAACATTGGAGCCGCCATCCGGGCAGCAACATCATTGATGTAATAATTAAACAGGACTGGTGCCAACACACAGCCCTGCCGTACACCCTTGGTGATGTCTATGGGGGATTTCAAGTGTCCTTGTCGGTCTACCTTGATGAATAGGGAAGATTTAGTGTAGAGTGAGCGAATTAGATGGAATAACTGCCTATCTATAGTGGAAGCTGCCAGCTTGCCCCAAATTCCCTGTCGATAGAATAAAATGCTGCCTTCAAATCCAGGAAGGCAGCAAAGAGAGATCCATTTTGGGTTTTATATTTGGAGGCTATATGATACAAAACTAGACATAACTCAATAGTGGAGCGGCCTTGTTGGAACTCGGCCTCCTGCTCTGCAATAACTTTCTCCCTGGTTAGCCAATCTGTAAATCTTAATAACAGATATTTGGCGTAGATCTTAGCCACGATATACAGAAGGCTGATTGGCCTATAGTTTTCAGGGTCGCTGTTTGAACCTTTTTTGAAGATTGGAATAACTATCTCCCTTCCCCACCCTACTGTTATAGACCCTGTGATATTTATGGCTGTGAACAATGCTGCCAGGACAGGGAGCCACCACTCCCTGTGCGACTTAAGGAATTCAATGTGAACCAAATTACAACCTGTAGCTTTCCCATTTCTAAATGTGTCTACTAGGTTTTCTACCTCCTCTGTAGTAACAGGCGACCACTGGGAATCTTCACTGATATTACCCAGAATTATTTCCTGGGTAGATGACATTTCACTTGGGTTAAATAGGTGGTGAAAATGCTCCATTCAAATACTAGGTGAGATAGGGGCTGTCACTATGATGGGCTGGCATGAGATGTTAGTGTTGACCAGTCTCCAGAATTCCCTAGAGTTCTTTTGTTCCGCTGCAAGCAGGAGTTTATCCCACCGCGATTGTAGAAACTGCCTTTTCTTTGCTCTTAAGAGGTTCCTGTACTCCAATTTAAAAGAGTGATAGGAAGGAGGAAATAGGGAAGCCTTGGATTCCCTGTATAGCTTATACATACTAGTCAACTCATGCGTAATGTCCCGGCATTCTTTATCATACCAACTCTGGCCTCTTCCACTATTTACCATTATGGCGGAGGTTGCTGTGCCTTCCTTTATGACCCTTAGAAACTTGCCACAACTATCTATGAGATGGTTGCACGAGTCAACAATGCCCTGATCCCCGGCAGATGCCAGTAGTGCCTCTCTCCAGTGGAGGCATTTTGGGTCCCGAAGAAGTGCAGTTATGGTATCTGCTGGTATCCTATCCCATCTGGTGGAGCCCAGGAGCTCCATAGAGCCCCTTCTATGGTATCCGCCCTAGATGTATAGGGCGGGGAGAATGAAGAGCTCAAAGCCAAAGTCAGGGGCACATGGTCACTAACTAGCACCTCCCCCACCCGGAAGTCTACTATGTATGGGATAACAGAAGCTGACACCAAAAAGTAGTCCACTGTACTAGATCCCATGTATCCCAGGTATACTCCCCCTTAGTGTCACCAAAACCTGAGCCATTTAGTATATGGAACCTCTGGGCAGTTAGAAAAGTGGCCAACCTGATTCCAGATGTATTTAATTTAGGATCCTTGGATACTCTAGAAGAGAGTATTCCATAAGGGTCCTGTGGTAGGGGATCACAGTGTTGGGTGAGGGTCTGGTTGTTTGGACCTAGCCTAGCACTGAAGTCTCCTGCTATGACTATTTGGCCCTTGGAATATTTATCTTTGAGGGTAGTTATCAGATTGTCTAGGCTTGTCCAACTGGTTTGTCTGAAAGACCCTGCGTTACACGGGGGTACATATACTGTGATAATGATCCACATTTGAATATCAGAGCGAAAGACTATAGCCATTGCTAAGGCAGGGAGTAAAACAACCTCTATTTCTTGAAAAGGTATACTTTGAGAAATGAAACATCTCAACCCCCCAGAAGGACGACCTTGTGCATAGTTGTTGATAGCTGGCAAATCGTAGGCCCTATAACCTTCCAGTGAAAGTGGGGATTTGGACCAAGTCTCCTGGACAATTATTATGTGGAATTTCCCCACAAAAGCAAGGAAATTGGGATCTGTTTTATGTCGGTCCCACCCTGCCACATTCCAGGAACATAGGTTCAAAAACCCCACCTGGGGTTCTGGAGATAGCTTGTTTTCAGCCACGCGAATTTCGCGTGAGAATGGGCTGAGAATCAGCTGATTCCTGACTTGTTCTCTCAAATCCTGGCGAGAAGGCAGTTCTTGCTGAGATTTGACGAGAATGTGGGGTCAAGTTTCAGCCCTACAGAAGAAGAACTGAAGCTGAGAAATGTTGACTTGCTCAAGGTCATTCAGTGCGTTCATGGCAAAGATGGGAGTTGACCCCTTATTTACTAAGTTGTGCTGGCTTTTGGAGGTGTTGAAGGTGACCAAGTTTTTTTGGTTTTGATCCTCTAGAATCTAACACTTGTCTGAGTTCTAAGACTGTGGTGATGCTGAGCAAGAAAGAGGACCAAAGTCTCTTCTGGCATTACTTAGCTGAGGTCAGTAAAATATGGCAGCAGAAAATTTGGTACAGAGACTCTTGTCACTGTCCCTAAATAGTCTAGTAAACAAGAAAATCAAGCCAAAGGAGAAAAGGATTAAATTGGCTTTATCATCCCTCAACTGTTTTCTTCTCTCTTTTTTTAAGCAAGAGGGACCATTCTGGGGCCTTCTGTCTTTCAGGGATGTCTGTACCTTTCCTCCGAACCAGTTTTATGAATAAAATGCCAATGTGGACACAGTTTTCATGCACAACTTCCTAGAAAACTATTTTTGGCAGATGTTATTTATTCTTTAAAACCTCAAGCTGCTTGTGATAATTTCAGCTCTTTTCCTGCTCAGTACTACACTTTGCATTTACATGGCTAACCTGTCTAATTGATTTTCAGGATTTCCTGAGGCATTTATCATCCTGTACTTGATGCTCTGCTTGGGAAAAGCCGAGGGGTTGTGTTCTGTAATTTGTGTGAAATTCCACAGAAGAATCAGATTGTATCTAGCATTTCATGGAGGTAATTCTTTTGAAACGTCTTGCAGCTTGGCTTGCATGGGATATAACCAATGAAATGTTCAGACCTCTAGAAATGTAAAAAGTACATGAGGAAACACCAACTCATGCAGTTATTAAAATGACAATCGGATGGTTTTCCCCCCTACCCCCATTTTTGCAATATTTTGTTGCCATCCGTTTTAAGCTTTAAATAAAATGAAAAACTAGAGACAGGTTTTTACAGTGTCCTATGTTTTAGTTATTTTGTGGTAGCTTGGAAGTTTGATGCACTACTTGGTTGGGGGAAAGAAACTTTATACCAGTGGTGGGAAAAGATCCTAATCCTGAGCTGCATCCATTTATTATAGTTGACTGCTTTCTGATGTACACCTTCTGGCACTACATGGGTAGTGTGTTTTCTTTCAGTTTTGCTCAAAGAAAAGGATATTGCACTCCTAAGTAGTGCATCAGTCCTGCAGGAATTTTTAATTTTTTAAAATCAGATCCCCTCAGCTGTGCCCCCTGTTTTTAAGGCCTCCCTATACACCTCACAGTGCTTTCTCAGATCTCCTTGACTGCATTTCCCCTGCATACACTTGCTTCTCTCACATCACCTACAGTTGCATACCCTTTTATCATAATGGTGGGCTCACTTTTCTAGAGAATGTAGTGGCACTAACCCTCTTTTTGAGGGTTGTGTGAAATCATGATAGTAGGGGGCTACTGTCAATCAAAGGTGTCACACGACCGGACGTCCCGCCCCCTGTCAGTGTTTCTTGTCCCCAGAAGTCCCTCCCTGATCAGACAGATGTGATGTAGGGGGAAATGACGTGGGTAAGGCGACCCCCTGAGCAGGCAGATGTGACGTAGGGGGAAATGATGTGGGTAAGGTGACCCCCTGAGCAGGCAGATGTGATGTAGGGGGAAATGACGTGGGTAAGGTGACCCCCTAAGCAGGCGGATGTGACGTAGGGGGAAATGACGTGGGTAAGGCGACCCCCTGAGCAGGTGGCTGTAACGTAGGGGGGAAATGACGTGTTGCTCCAGGATAGGCCAGGGGTAGGCTGACTTGCAGAAATGGGGATCGCGTGACAGAGCTGAGCCAATAGGGGAGTGTTTTGCCAGTCCTGGTGGCACTGTGGGTAACCATGTGAGGGCGCAAAGCCAATCAGAACCATTTCCAGGGTATGAATGTTGGGGGAGCCATTTTGTGAGCACTCAGACACCACTTTTTATGACTGAAAATTGCATTGCTAGCTGACACCACTCCTGTGAGGCCTATGGAGTTCAGCACGCCTCCAGCAGTAGTGAGACGTCTACTTAGAAAGCGTTATATTTCAAGTTCAGAAGACGATGTTACCGAGAAGGGGCCTGTGGCTAAGGTTCTTTTTAGCACACTGACTCATGATGAAGAACCCTGAACGGGAGCGCAGACACCGCTGGTATTGCCAATTTACGTAGAAGCTGATCAGTTTAGTTTGCCAGTTTTGTCGCAGGTAAGGGTGATTTAAAGAGGGGGGCGGGAGGGGGTAGAAATGTAACAGCGTGATACTCGGTTTGCTAATTTTTTATACTCTTTGATTTTTATTCAGGAACTGCTTGAAAGAGCCCCTGCAGATGACATTCCGGATGAAAGTAAGCCAGAGGCTCCAGCCTGTTTTTGCCTAGAGAGTAAAGAGCCAGAGCAGGAAGCACATGTTACTCTACAGAGGCATCTGGGTTTGGAGGTAAACGAGATGGACTATCCTCAGCCTTCAAAGCGTAGGACATTTATGAAATCTATTGTGAGAGCCTCACTGTATGGGATTTTAAAACATTGTTACAGGGAAAAGCTGCTTACAGACTGTGAGGCCTGTGAAATAGAGGACCCTTCACAACACCATCATGATTGTGTTACCTGGACATCGAGGACAGAAACAGAAAACTTAAATTTGTGTGTGATAACCTTTGCCTGCAAAAGGTGTTTCATATT
Organism: Sphenodon punctatus; assembly: GCA_003113815.1. Taxonomy (NCBI): domain Eukaryota; kingdom Metazoa; phylum Chordata; class Lepidosauria; order Sphenodontia; family Sphenodontidae; genus Sphenodon; species Sphenodon punctatus. Next base: position 2,049,573 of record QEPC01001921.1, on the reverse strand, counting down.
TAAATGATGTTGGCATATGCTTTACACGCTTTATGTATTACCCAGGACACTTTTAACCTAACTCTTGTGTTGTTTTATAAAGTGGAGGCATCTTCTCACCCTGAAGACAGGTTAGATTGTATCATTAAACCATCTGATAATCGCATATTAGAATTTGTAGAGACCATGATTAAAAAGCGTCATTACAAGTCTTTTTAAAAAAAAAATTATGTGTGACCTTTTTTTTATGTATTAAACAAGTCTGTAAATAAAGTAACAGATGCTTAAGTTTGTGCTTGTATTTTTTTAATACCTTTGCCGATAAATTTGTCTAGCTTTTTTATTTGTAATACACTGCCACCTTCTAGTGGTGAAAGAGGGTTATGGCAGGCCAGTTTGTTCATTCTTAAAGCTCTTGGATTCTGGCCAATAAGGGGCAGGGGGCTGTCCTGGCTTTGCAAGGTTTTAATAGACTCTGCCCCCTATTGGCCAGTTTGTTCATGCTTAAAGCTCTTGGATTCTGGCCAATAAGGGGCAGGGGGCTGTCCTGGCTTTGCAAGGTTTTAAAAGACTCTTCCCTCCAGGTGTACTGTCCCATTTTGCAAGCCTCTGTCCAGGAGAACTCATCACAAGCAGTATTTAGGTGAGTAAGATTGCATGGCAAAGGGGGGGTGTACTACATTGTTTGTTAGAAGTCTTTTGGGGGGCGCTGGAAAATGTTTTTTACTAGCACATGGTGGGGTGGGTTCTAGTTTTAAAAAATAAATGTTAGAGCCTTTATTTTCTTGCTTGCAACATTTAGGAGAGTGTGAGCACATGTTAAGGGGAGAGCTTTAAATAGCTCTTTTAAGTTTAAACTGTCCCATACTGTCCAGGGTGTAAATATAATTCGGAAGGACTTTGCTGAGAGTGGCTGACTCATGGCGTAAGGCCAGTGTGTTTTTTGAATTAGCCAGGGTGCATGGGGAATGGTATAGCCTGCTTTGATTTTAAAGTCAGTTTTTAAAAAGAGTATCACTATTTTTCTATCTTTTAGATTAGACCATACCATGCCTGCCCTTAAAGCTTCTCTCTCAGATGATAGTAAGTGTCTGTTTTTGCAAGGGCCTGGGGGGGAGGGTTCAATGAAAAGAAATAACACAATGTCTTTTCCTATCAGACCTGTTGCATGCCATGGATGAGCTTGAGGAGACAACCGCGAATCAGATATATAATGATAATGATGGTAAAGGTGAGGGGTTGTTGTTTTTTTTATTAAGCAAAATTTTTTCTTTAACAATATTAAGCACCTTTTGTTTTTCTTTTTATTTCGAGGAAGAACGCAGTTCTTCATCTAGTAGAGTGTGTGATCCTCCTGAAACAAGGCAGGATGCTGGTAAGTAAAAATAAAATAAAATGAAAAGGCTAGCTTATTGCATGCTTTTAAAAAAGATGCAATCTCTGATTTTTTAATTTTCAGATGTATCCAGAGCAAAGCACAAATACAAATTTAAAAAAGCCACTTTCAAGAGGAGACATTGTGAGGTGGAAGGTACCAATACAATTTTTAATTTACTTTTTTATTTTACTGGTTTGTTTTTAAACTAATTGTAATTAGTTTTCTTTATTTTACTACCTAGAAGATGAAGAATTTCGGCCAAGTGCAAAGAGGTCCTCTATGCTGTTCCTACCCCTGGTAATCATAGATGCAAATGCAAAAAAATAATAATCATCCTTGCCATATAAAGGGACTAAAATTTTCTTCTTTTTTTGTATGTGTTTAAGACCTAGTGCAGCGGTGGGAGCAGGATTAGGCCCAGATGACATGGGAACAGCACCCTTCCAGCTTGCATGCGGTAGTAATACTATGCCAACCTCTCCCTCACTGATTCTTTCTAGGGATGGCCCGAATCTGGAAATGATGGACCTTAAAGAAGCATGAAGCATCTCTGTTTTTTTCAAAAATCATAAGGGTCTATGCATACCTTGATGATAACTATAAACATCAGAGGGAGAAACTTTCAAAGCTTGTTTCAGAAAGTTTAAGTGCGGGGAATATCCTGNCGTATGTGTAGTTTCACAACTACCTTTCCAAAGCAAAATGAGACGTGCTCGTCCTGATCTGTCTTTATTTCAATGGTGATAGTGTCAATGTGGTGCTTACTGATCGGTATGTAGTGAGGCTTGTCGTAGGTGATGGTGACAAACTCGTTGCTGCTCCCACGCACAGGAACACAGCGCAATAATGGCACTGAGAAATCCCCCACAGACTGGTGCTCTACGATGTCTGTGTACAGGTACAGAGAGCTGAAACCCCCCCGTAATGTCTGCAGCGTGGGGAAATTGCTGGCTCGTTAAACCTGGCAATGCCCCTATTATATGGGCTAGAGCCCCATGGGCTAGGAACCTGTATTCAGCTGGCCTGTATATGTTAGGGGCTTCAACCCCTCGGAGGAGGACCCTGTGTGTATCAGTGGTCTCACTCTAACTTTTCTTCCCACAGGATCAAACCTCAGGGCTACAGGAGGTGGGTCAGTACCTCTGGGTAGCTGGTTGTTTATTTGATCCAGTAGTTCTGCAACGCTTGAATAATAGCCGGGGGCGAAGGTGTAATGCCACTTTGCAGGTCCATGGCTGATTTCATAAATGGTGGGCGTTGCGATGTTGTCCCAACTGTGGGGGTATTGTATTTCAGCCAAGCCCACATGCCAGGCGCCTGGAAGGTCCAAGGGTCTGACTAGCTGTATGGTAAAATTAGAACTGCTGTTTTGTGGAAAAGCACTGATGCATGCGTTGCTCGGTAAAGTGATGTGAAACCCTCCTTCCTCCATGATGATTAAGCTTCAGTGACCTCTGAGACTCTTACCCAACTGTTAAATTTAGAAGGCCAGCCTATCCACTTTACCAAACACTGCTTGTTTCACCCCTGCCCCTTCGTGTCTAACACTTTCTCAATCCTGTACAACTTTTCCTGTTTAGGATTGACTTTTTGAAGCTCTTCAGGATAGAAGATGCCAAGGATCTCTTCACCTTCATAATCCCTCAGTCCGTACACAGGCCAACGTGCCTTGGTAAGGACGTCATCCACTAGGAATATTTCCCCTGTAAAGGTTTGTTCATAACCTTTCTCAAATTTCCCTTTGTACTTGGAGATCCTCACGTGGTCCCCTTTTCTAAATGAGGGTACCTCCTTTCTTATCCTCTGGTTGTCCCCATAAAGTGTTTTCCACACTTTCAGAGCATTTCTAGAGTTCACATCTACAGGTCTGATACGTATGAATCTGTGGTAGCTGTAATTATAGCTCTTTATGAACTGAGGTAACACATCAATATAGCGAAAGGTGTTGCGAGCTGTGAAATATCTCCACATCTTTGTTTTTAAAGTTCTGTTAAAATGCTCCACCACCCCCGCCTTGACATGGCTATTGGTTACAAAGTGGTGCACCCCATGCTGTCTNGGCACAAATTTGTGTTTTGCAGGGGATGTTTTGAAACTTTTAAAGGGGGTAGATATTCCAGATCCTATCATCTTAGAGTCAGCAAGACAGTTGCACCGGGTGCTAGGGTATTCTGATCAGAAAAAAATTAGGCTGACAGATGTAGCGGCGTTTGAAAATATTTTAAACGTTAACATAGTGGTCTATCACAGTACCAATGGAAAGTGGAATTTTTATAAAACAGGGGGCCCCATGCAAAATAGTGCTGTCTATATGTTTCTTGAAGATGAGCATTATTATGGTGTTAAGGACATAAAAGCATTTTGTGGGGGTCGTAACTACTGTGATTATTGCCGCAGGATTTACAGTCACAATCATTTTTGTACCGTGCGCTGTAGTCTGTGTCTAGACAGCACCTGTGCTTACCAGAAAGGCAACAAATACAAGTGCCCCAGTTGTCTTTTGTTGTGTAGATCTAAGCTCTGCTTAGACAGACACAGAGCACTGGCTGCGGAAGATAAAGTAAAATGCCGAGATAAAATTCTCTGCCCCAAGTGTAATCGCTACGTTAATAAAAAGCATAAATGTGAGGGTATGAAATGTTCCCAGTGCTATGGAAAGGTAGATGATGTGAACAGCCATCTCTGCTACATGCAGGACATTACAAAACCTAGGGTGTCTGAAAAATATATTTTTAATGATTTTGAATGTATGCAGGAAACAGGTATTCACATCCCAAACTACATCTATGCCGAATCTCTTAAAGGGGGTAAAAGCTGGGAGTTTAAGGGCCCTGATTGTGTTGCTGATTTTGTCAGAACCTTTATGGATACCAAGTTTAGACACTTGTCTTTTCTAGCACACAATGCCTCTCATTATGACACTTACTTTGTTGTTAAAGACCTTCTCAGACAAGGCATGGATGTTGGGTTGGTACCCCAGGGCGGGAAGATTTTAGCGGTCAAGGTAACGGCTCTAAACATCCACTTTATAGATAGCTTAAACTTTCTCCCAATGAAATTAGCCAAGCTTCCCAAGATGATGGGGTTTGAGGGTTGCAAGTCTATTTTCCCCATTTTTTAAACACGCAGGCTACACAGAACTACATAGGCCCCATGCCTCCTCCAGAGTCTTATGGACTAACCAGCATGATGCCTGATGAGAAGGCTGATTTTTTTAAATGGTACGAAGCCAACAAGCAGAAAACATTTGATTTGCAAAAGGAGCTGGCATATTATTGTCAGCAAGACGTAAAGATTTTGAAGGAGGCGTGTGTCTGTATAGGGCTGAGATCATGGAGCTGACTAAGAGGGAGGTGTATGTGGGGACGACTAAGGAGGGGGATGGGCAGGTGGAACACAGACAGATAGACCCCTTCCAGTATTTAACGTTGGCTTCTGTAAGTTTGGCAATGCTTAAGTTTATGTTCATTGAGCCAGACACCATAGCTCTCATCCCTCCTGATGAATATCACAGGAGTGCAAAAAGGTATTCAACCTCCAGCATTCAGTGGCTCTCCTTTGTAGAGCACAAGGAACAAATCAACATTCAGCATGCCTTACAGGGCGGGGAGTATAGAGTAGGAAACTACTATTTAGACGAATATGCTATTGTTAGGGGTGTGAAAACGGCATTTGAATTTGAAGGTTGTTCCTACCACGGGTGCCTAAAATGCTACAGGGAAGACGAGAAAAAAACCCTAACTGGGAATTCTTACAGATTTCACGCATATCAGATGCTGTGCAAAAATGATTTTCTCAGGGAGAGGGGTTATTCAGTGAGAACTATCTGGGAGCATGAGTGGAAAGAAATGCTAGAAAAAGATGCAGAGTTGCAGCAGTTCCTGAAAGATAGAGGGTTTCTGCAGCCCCTGCAGCCTAGAGATGCGTTGTTTGGGGGGAGAACTAATGCTATCTCTCTTTACTATGCTATGGAGCCAGGGGAAGAAATTCATTATTATGACTTTACCAGTCATTACCCCTTTGTAAATAAAACAAAAGAATACCCCACTGGCCACCCTGAAATGATTTGTGAAAATTTTGCACCACTCTCTGAGTACTTTGGTCTTGCCAAAGCAATGGCGTACCCTCCTCATGGGCTTTTCCCCCCTGTTCTCCCTTTTAGGATGGGCGGAAAGCTTATGTTCCCTTTGTGCAGAACATGCGCAGAGAACAAACAGATGGATCCGTACTTGCACATGGATGAGGAAAGGGCCCTTGAGGTGACATGGTGCACTGTTGAGCTGACTGTTGCTTTAGAGAAGGGGTACAGGTTAGGTAAAGTCTTTGAAGTGTGGCACTTTGAAAAGAGGTCTGATAAACTCTTTTCAGAGTATATTAACCTGCATCTCCGGCAAAAGCAGGAGGCATCGGGGTACCCTCAATGGTGTGTCACTAAAGAGCAGCGAGCCAAGTACGTTGAGGACTATTATAAGAGGGAGGGGGTACAGTTATGTCCAGAACATGTGGAGGTGAACCCTTCAAAGAGCAATATTGCTAAGCTTTATCTCAACTCTCTCTGGGGTAAGTTTGCACAGAGAGTAAATATGGGGAATGTGAGTATAGTGAGGGAGGCTGATGATCTTTTCCAACTTGTGTTTTCCCCACACTACGTTGTTTCTTCCTGCAATTTTTTTGGGGAGGAAGCTGCCATTGTCAGGTGGAAGTACGCTAAAGGCCGCTGTGTGATCTCTGGCAACACAAATGTGTTTTTAGAGGCTTTCATTATGGCATATGCACGCTCAGAGCTGTTCAAGCTTCTAGATGGGTTGCAAGAGTGCTGCCTCTATAATGACACTGATTCTGTTATTTTTGTGAGCAGGGAGGGGGAGGGGGAGCCCCCTTTGGGGGACTATTTAGGAGAGCTGACAGCGAGCTTCCTCCAGATGACTACATTACAGAATACGCATCAGGGGGTCCCAAAACATATGGCTTCAAGCTCTCTGGGGGAAAGGTGTGTATGAAAGTAAAAGAAATCACACTGAACATTGCCAACTCGGAAAAAATCAATTTTGAGGGCATTAAAGATCTTGTACAAAATTATAACCCACAAGGAGAAAATCCTAAAGAAATTGTGATACAGCATCCTGGGATAGTAAAAAACAGAGCGCAGTTTGAAATCCACACCAAAACACTTAAAAAAACACAAAAAGTGGTTTATTATAAGAGGGTGCTCCGAGAAGACCTTACTAGTACCCCTTATGGATATTAACCATGGACACCCACTGGAAGCACCCTTTTCCCACTATTCTTGCAGGGCCTAGCAACTGTGGGAAAACCTACTTTATAAAAAAAAATCTTGAAACATGCTGATATTTTATTGTCTGATATGCCTGAGAATATTTTATGGTATTATGGTTGCTGGCAACCTTTGTATAAAGAATTACTCTGTAAATATGCTTTTATCAAGTTTGTAGATAGTTTTCCTGATACACTGAACGTTGATGTGATGCTACCCACCAATAAAGTCAATTGGATTGTAGTAGACAACATGATGGACTCTGCTTCTGAAAATGGTGAGATTGAGAAAGCTTTCACGAAATATTGTCATCATAAAATTTATCCATATTCTATATTGTACAGAACATCTTTTGCCAGGGGAGACGTAGCAGAACTATTAATCTTAACAGTAAATTTATCATTTTGTTTAAGAATCCCAGAGATAAATTACAGATTGCTACTCTGGCCTGGCAAATGTATCCAGGAAAAACCAAATTTTTCATGGAGGCCTTTGAAGATGCTACCCAAAAACCTTATGGCTACCTGGTTGTGGATTTAAATGCTTCCACACCAGAGGATTACAGACTAAGATCGGGTCTTTTCCCACCAGATTGGCCTGTTACATACACTTTGAAAAAAAGGAAATAAAAAGCCACTGATCTTATTATCCCCTCCCATTCGGTGCAAGTATGTCGTCCCGGGTCAAGAGAAATCTCCCCCTTCTAAAACAGCTTGTAAAACTACCTCTTTTGCAACGAAAAGCTATTCTCTGTGCTGCTTCTGATGACCTAGTGGCTGCTATCTCAGAAATTGCTTTAAATACCTTAAAAGGTAATATTCCTCTCACCCCAAGGCAACTAAGGGTGCTGAAAAAAGAAAAAAGAAATATAAAGGCCCTTTCTAATAAGAAAACATCTCTTAAAAGAAAGAGGCAACTGCTGAACCAGAAAGGTGGCTTTCTAGGACCTCTGCTTAGTATCGCCATACCGCTGATCACGAGCCTATTGACTAGACAGTGATGGAATATGCTGAAAAAATGTACTTGGTGCCATCACATCAGCTAGAGCAATTAAGAAGACCTCCGCCCCCTGAGGAAAGCATCAGAGCCACTGCTAGCCGTTCTCTAGATGCAGAAATGAAAGCCATTCTGCATAGGCCCGGCATGGGTGACTACGAGAAGGCAAAGCACTACGCCTCTGCCCTTCAAAAATATTTAACCTTTGCGAGGCAAGAGGAGGCAGAAAAAGGGAAATTGACTTTAATGCTTCCCCCCTCAGAAGAGTTGGTGTCAAGTCCCCCTCCGGAATCAGACACCATCACACAAGAGGTGCTAAAAGGTATAAATAAGCAAAGTCAGGCCAACGCTCAGCTTCTGCTGACTAAATTAAAACAGAATGCCGAGCGCGCATCCTGGGATGACAGCGGAACGTTTGTGTACAAAGGCACAGCAATCAGAGGATCTAGTATGCTGGACCTGGTTCGTGCAGCCACGCAGCAGCACGCTCTCAAGAAACCACCCACGGGCTGGGATGCTTTTTTGAAGGCCATGGCCGACGTTAATGTCCCTTCATCTCTAATAAGAAACACCTCTAATAGAGAGCTTCTAGATGCCATGAAATCAGACCCCGTCTCAAGTCTGCCTACCACCCCCACGACCCCTCTTCAAGCCTATAGAAGGAAGTCTGGACTGTTTAATTGGCTCCCTATATAACGTGTTTAAATAAATCTTTTTTTTTTTAGAAAGAATTACGCTGTCTGGGTCTTTCTTTGAACAAAAGAGACAGATGAGGATTTACTTTTAAACCCACTTTATTGAAAAACACGGCTTTGAAATTCTCTGCAGGAGACACAGGTCTGGGCTTGTTGAAGCATGCCCTGCACAGTCCTGGGCATGCGCAACTTTTTACTTTTTACAAATTGCATCACCATTCGGTCATTTTCTGCTAAATTATCAGAATACATTTCTAAAATTTGTTCAAAAGATAAACCCTTACATCGATGATGTAGAAAAAATACACAATGATATCCACAGGCCACAGAGCGCGGGTCTTGTAATTGTCTGCGGTGAAATACAGTCCTACAAGCATTTTTCTTCAAAAATTTCAGAATGCTTCTAGGAAACAATTCACTGTCAGGCGGGTGGCCGTAAGAGTCAAAAAACTCCCCCTGGTTGTGCTCTGTTAGGTAGACAGCAAGCCAGTGTTCTCCAGGCTGGGTGTGGGTATGCGTGTTGACCACTAGGCCCACAGGCCTTTGCCACAATCTCCCCTTGGGAAGCCAGTCACTCGGGAACACATCCAAGAATGTCTTTCTCGTGTAGGGGTCTAATGATAAAATGTGTACTAGCTGTACGGCATCCATGTCACATATAGTCAAACAACACATTTCTCCTTTGATTTATCTCTATCAGATTGTCAAAAACAGCATAAACGATCATGTTGACTGTGATGGGTAAGGCAACCGCAAAGCGTATTTCAGCCCTCAGGCTTCCATTTTTAATCAGCGAGTAATGGTCACCACCCTCCTGATCAGGAGACAGATCGAAGGCGAATAGTGTGTACCCCTGTGCAAACTCCTCACGGTTGATGAGCAGCGCCCTGTCTTTCATGTGCTTGCCGGCGGTTTGTACCAGATTCATGTATTCTCTGACACAATTTCCTCCTGCAAAGTCCGGCTGCAGCGGCTTGGCTGGAATTTGCTCCCCGTCCACATAGAGCGCCACAAAATTAATGTCATAATGTTTAAAATTAAAGGGGTTCTTGGCATAATTTCCACTAAAAGCATCATTGTCCAGGAAACCCAAAACCAGCAGCTTGGGGATCTGTCCGAGAAACAGATTCTCCTGATTACTGACACGACTGCCGGCAGGGATGCTGAACACTTTCATCCCCACCCGATCTACCGGGTATTTAGCATTGGAGGTAAGCAGGGCCTCGGCATGTCCTAGGCGCACTCCTGGTGCCACTCGTACTTTTTTTACAAAAAGCGAGGCATTTAGAAGCTGCAACTTGTACCGCCTGGCAGGCTCACTACTCATGAGGCAGAAAGAATCCTTCCCGCGAGTCAGTTTTATTTTCACATCCACCGCGCTCAATAATAGTTTTTCTTGAAAAAACAGGTCACTGTGGAGGGGGCCCAGCAACTCAATTTTTCTGCTGTTTCTGGTTAGGCTCGCCCTTTTCTTAAAACCCTCGTTACCCTCCTCCAAATCTGTTGTTTCGTGTAGCCCCGCTGTGTCCTTGTAAAACAGGCCTGCAGAAAATTGCGTGGCGAGGGCGTCTCCACCGTAATTGAGCACAGATTCTATGAAACCCCTGTAAGGGTAACAGTTATTGCTCTGGCTAATAAGACGGTCCCCCAAGGTGACATCCAACTGACTGAAAATGGACGCCACAGGGTAATTCACTAGCGCCACCCCGGTGTCCGCATCGAGGTTCGCTCCGTTTTCCTTGACAATCTTGCAGGAAAGGTAGAGTAACGTATTGTTTAAATCTAAATAGTCTATTCCATTTCCGGCGATGAAAAAATCAAGCGGGGCTGCCTCACCCACGGTCGAGAGAGGGGGGATTTCTATGTACATGTTCTTTTCGATGCTGGTTTGTGTGGGGGGTACTTGAAACAGGTCTAGCTCAGATTTGGTGCATTCCTCAGATCCGCAGTGAATAAAAGCCATGTTGATTAAAAGATATCACCCTTGGTCGTACTAACACGTCTCCTCTTTCTTGCAGCCTTTCCCCGCTTCTGCCGTGCCCCCCTCTGCGGAGCCTTTCTTTTATGGGGTTGAGGGGGCCCCACTTGCGGTGCCTGTGGAGACTTTCTCTTAACTCCTCTTTTTCTTTGTATATACAGAAGTCCGGAGCCCTCCTGTTTATCAGAGGGGGTGATTTTCTCCAGAACTGTACGAGAGACATGCCCCAGCACATCCTTGGCTATATTTTGGGCGGCTGTTTTGGCGTGGGGTTTAATCAACTCAAAACCCCTTCTTAACAGCGGAACAGCTTTTCGAAAGAGACTGCGAAATATTCCCCCAATGCCTGCGCCATACATCACAGGGGCCCCTTGAAATCCCGGGAGACCGTAACCAGCCTGTGCCTTGTAATAGTTGGCATAGACCCTGGGGTCCCCGTAATTTTTTACAATCACCATCTTAAAACCCCCCTGTTCTCCGAGGGCGTATGTGTAGTTTCACAACCACCTTTCCAAAGCGAAATGATACGTGCTCGTCCTGATCTGTCTTTATTTCAATGGTGATAGTGTCAATGTGGTGCTTACTGATCGCTACGTAGTGAGGCTTGTCGTAGGTGATGGTGACAAACTCGTTGCTGCTCCCCCGCACAGGAACACAGCGCAATAACGGCACTGAGAAATCCCCCACAAACTGGTGCTGTACGATGTCTGCGTACAGGTATAGAGAGTTGAAACCCCCCGTAATGTCTGCAGCGTGGGGAATTTGATGGCTCGCTAAATCTGGCGATGCCCCTATTATATGGGCTAGAGCCCCACGGGCTAGGAATCTGTATGAATCACCTGGGACGCCTATGTTAGGGGCTTCAACTCCGCGGAGCAGGACCCTGGGCGTCTCAATCGCCTCCACTCTAACTTTTCTCCCCACAGGATCAAGCCTCAGGGCTACAGGAGGGGGGTTCGTACCTCTGGGTATCTGTTTGTTTATTTGATCCACTACTTCCGCAACGCTTGAATAGTAGCCGGGAGCGAGGGTGTAACGCCACTTTGCAGGTCCAAGGCTGATTTCGTAAATGGTGGGGGTTGTAATGTTGTCCCAACTGTGGGGGTATTGTATTTCAGCCAGGCCCACTTCCCAGGCACCTGGAAGGTCCAGGGGTCTGACTAGCTGTATGGTAAAATTAGAACTGGTGTTTTGTGGGAAAGCACTGGTGCAGGCGTTGCTCGGTAAAGTGATGTGAAACCCCCCTTCCTCCATGATGATTAAGCTTCAGTGACCTCTGAGGCTCTTACCCAACTGTTAAATTTAGAAGGCCAGCCTAGCCACTTGACCAAGCACTGCTTGTTTCGCCCCTTCCCCTTTGTGACTAACACCTTCTCAATCCGGTACAACTTTTCCTGTTTAGGATTGACTTTTTGAAGCTCTTCAGGATAGAAGGTGCCAAGGATCTCCTCGCCTTCATAATCCCTCAGTCTGTACACAGGCCGACGTGCCTTGGTAAGAACGTCATCCACTAGGAATATTTCTCCTGTAAAGGTCTGCTCATATCCTTTCTCAAATTTCCCTTTGTACTTGGAGATCCTCACGTGGTCCCCTTTTCTAAATGAGGGTACCTCCTTTCTTAACCTCTGGCTATCCCCATAAAGCGTTTTCCACACCTTCAGAGCATTTCTAGAGGTTACATCTATAGGTCTGATATGTATGGACCTGTGGTAGCTGTGATTATAACTCTTTATGAACTGAGGCAGCACGTCAATATAGCGAAAGGTGTTGCGAGCTGTGAAATATCTCCACATCTTTGTTTTTAAAGTTCTGTTAAAACGCTCCACCACACCCGCCTTGACATGGCTATTGGTTACAAAGTGGTGCACCCCATGCTGCCTGAGCAAATTCTGGAATGTCTTATTTAAAAATTCTTTCCCCTGATCTGTTTGTAATTTTTGGGGTATCCTCCCTTCCCTGAATATGACTCCAAAGGCCCTAGCCACTTCATCTCCTGTTTTGTTTTTCAAAGCTAAGGCCCACGCATACTTAGACAGGATGTCTATGATGGTTAAGATATACCTGAAACCGTCGTTATAGGTAGAAAGGTGCTGCATATCAGCCAAATCAGCCTGCCATTGTGCATCCACCCCTGACACAACCGTCTTGTTTCTTTTAAAACACTTTCGTGCAGGCTTGTGCAGAGTATACGCATCTTGGTCTGAAAGCCACGAAATCACCTCTTTCTGAGATATGGTATTACTCTGCTTCTTTGCGGCCTGAAAAAGAGGGGCCACACCTCCAAAGCTTCCCACCTCTCCTGGTGTGTAATAGATCTTTTTTAACAGAGCCTCGTGCACAGCCATGCTTCCAGCTACTCATGCCCCCCAAAAAACAACAATGACACCAAATGACATTTCATATAAAGCTTTTATTCTTCTGGTGCTGGTAGATTCTTTTTACACCAATCCATCTGTTCACATCCTCTTAAGCAGTTGCAAATGCAGGAGACACAGGATATGTTTACGCCCACATTATCTTCCAACTTCAAGTTTTCAAAAGCCCTCACGACGTCTTCTTTCTGTTAAAATAAAAGAAACATTAAACTCTCTCTTTTTTCCTTCAAATAAAAAAAATAAAAAACCTCTGGTGTTTTTCTTTAGCCTTACCATGGGTTCAAGGGGCTGGTGTGTGTCCATAGCTTCGTCTACCTTTTGTGGCGCTTCTTTGGGTTTTAATACACTACAGGCCTTTCTTATAAGCTGAAAGGGTGTAGCCATTTTCAGTTGTAAAAAGCAGTGTCTGAGGGCTCACAAAATGGCTCCCCCAACATTCATACCCTGGAAATGGTTCTGATTGGCTTTGCACCCTCACATGGTTACCCACAGTGCCACCAGGACTGGCAAAACACTCCACTATTGGCTCAGCTCTGTCACGCGATCCCCATTTCTGCAAGTCAGCCTACCCCTGGCCTATCCTGGAGTGACAGGTCATTTCTCCCCTACGTTACAGCCGCCTGCTCAGGGGGTCGCCTGACCCACGTCATTTCCCCCTACGTCACATCTGCCTGCTCAGGGAGGGACTTCTGGGGACAAGGAACACTGACAGGGGGGTGGGACTTCCGGTCGTGTGACACCTTTGATTGACAGTAGCCCCCTTACTCTCTCATGACCACATTCTGTGCTCCTTGGTGACCCCTTGCTCTCTGCCACCTCCCCTCAAAAGCAAAGAATGGGCCACTGAAATGCCACAAGAATCAGCAGCTGTGTGAATCCATTGCTGCTGGATAGGACAAACGGAGACTAAGAAACAAGTAGTAAATTTGCAAGGGGGAAGAGAGTTGTGTGTTTGAGTCCTCAGCTGCTTCATTCAATTAACTATTTTCTTGGAACATATAAGCATCCGGAGTGAGACAAGGACTCAATGTTGGGTTTTAACGGCTGTACTCTTTATTCAAATTATAATTAGGCTAAGTGGGGTAATTGCCTCTAAGCAATTCGGGTCCAGTACTCTCAACTCCTTAATGATTTATAACAAAACTGACAGAACTTGACCCGGATGTGCCCTCCAGTGCCAGCCCCAAACAATGTTTCCCTTTTGCTCACCGGCCAGCGGCCATGACTGAAGGGGACAGTGTCTTTTCCAGACTGGAGTAAGGATGTGGTGCCGAGGACTGAGGACTGTCCTTGTTCCTGCCCTCCTTCTGAAAACATCTCTCCCAGGGATGCTACCCTTGCGCTTGCCGTACCCTGCTTCTGCACCAGGTGTCACCTCCCCATCTCTTAAGGAGATGCCTCCAATTGCTACTTAATTATCTATTCTAACAGCATACCAGTACTGGACCCCTGCCACTAAGGGACCGCCGATCTTTAAATCAGATGGGCCCAACCCCCACCATGCCTAACATCAACTCAAAACTTCCATCAGCTTCGCCTTCAAGGTGGCCAGATAACAATCATTGCCTTCTGGTGACAAGTGTACTCCATCAGAGCGGTAAAGCCCAGGGGACTTGTGGGTACTCCTATGGTGTGAAATTCGTTGCCCACCCCTCTGGCAGAATCACTTCCCCACTTCCCTATTGATGTTATGTTGGGTTTTATCAACTTTTCCGGGGCTTAATGTCTTCTCCCATTTCATCCATTCTATCAGATCGGTCCAGATAATGTTAGCCCAGGGAAAAGCTTTTCCACCTCTAAGAGGTCGGCCTTGATGTTGACCACCATTGCTACCACTTTTGTCTTTGGGATATCATTCTCTCCTAGGTGGATTACACAAAGTCTGGGGGCCTTCCAGCTGCCGCTGCTCAGAGGGTGGGGAGCAACTGATGCCAGTGCATCCCGCTCTGCCCCATGAAGGGAATCTCTGCTTGGGCAGACAGTCCCAGCTGGGATCCCCAGCGAGTCTGACCCATGGACTTCGCGACCCATCACACCAGACTGTGGCTGATGATCCAGATTGGACTTCTGTGATGAAACCTTGCAGCACTTGGATGCACAGATAGAATACACAGAGTTAGTGTGCCGGCTCATGGATGTAAGGACGGTATGCCTGGGAGCGCCACTGCCCTTATTTCATGTTCCAGGAGGCCAGCTGCAGCTGCGAATGACGCAGCCCCTATTTGGAAGGAATGGGATCCATAATCAGATGGGGGGAGGCTGAGGTAGCTCAAGGCACTCTGTAGCAATGCTGTGAATTGGTATCGAGTCAACGGGGGACCACGTGCATGCCTGAAAAGGACCCCTGGTAAAGGACCCCTGGATCTGGGGGGGCGGGGCGGGGGGGAGAACCTTCCAGAGTGCTCATGAACCCCAGGGTTGCTTGCTATGGTCCTACTGCCACGCCACATCACCTCAGGGCTAGGGCGAATTTCAGCATCTGTGCTTCAGGGATGGGGAAGTCCAACCTCCAGCCATGTTGGGCCCGAAATTCCTCTAATTCCCTGAAGGCCCTATTATACGCTGCCTGGGTTCATGCTGCCAAGGATCCTTTTATGATGGTGTACAGCTCTAGGATTTTCTTTTATACACATCTAGATGTGTATAAGAGACAGGGGGGGGGTTGTGAGAACAGGGAATTAATCACGTGGACAACTGCCATATCACACAAAAAGAAGACGGAGTGGTCAGGAAAGTCAGCTGCCCAGAGGTGTACAGCCAAAATGATTTGAAAGAATTCCAGGAACGTTAGGTCCCTGGTGATCCTCTTGGTCCATCCACTCTGGCGGCCATGGGACAGCTTACCACCTGTCTCAAAAATACACCCCGAAGCCAGAACCTCCAGCTGTGTCCAAATGGACCTGAAGCTCGGTCTCTAGCAGGAATTCTTACTGCCAGAATCTGACCCCATTGAAACCCTCAAGGAACTCTTCCCAGGTCCAGAGGTTGTCTCTCATCTCCCGGGTGACCCTTATATGGTAGTGCAGGAGGGGTGTTAACCCTCAGCTTGGCGTACAAGCAAGATAGGAATGAACGACCGGGTGCCACCACCCTGCAAGCAAAATTAAGACTCCCTACCAGGGATTGCAGTTCCCTCACCGTGACCTTCACTGCAGCCAAGCATTTGGCTATCTTAGCCTGTCAAGTGGCCAGCTTATCACTAGGGAGATAGCCCCAATTGTGTCAAGCTCGATGCTCAGATACGTGAGGGTGGTGGCTGGCCCTTCTGTTTCCTCCATGCCAACAAGATCTCCAAATCATCTGCAACCCTTCCATAAGTTTCCATCAGTCCCACGCACTCCCTCATTCCTGCTCTGCCTATGAAGAGGAAATCATTAAGATATTTTGTAACTTCCCCTCCTTTTGCCTGTCGCTGGACCACCCATTTAACCATGGAACTGGAATGCTCTAACTCAGAGCATGAGATTGAGCAGTCCATAGGCATTGCTCAGCAGAAATAATACTAGCCCTGGAAATTAAATTCAAGGAGGTGGAAACTTTCCGGGTGAACTGGCAGCAGTCGGAAGGCAGATTTGATGTCACACTTGGCCAGCAACATGTCTTGACTGGCACTTTTAACCAATTGTACCACCACATCGAACGAGGTGTAGTGGACTGATGTAAGTTCCCCGAGATGGCATCGTTTACTGACCCTCCCCGGGGGTGGGACAGAGGGTGGATCAAACGGAATTCCCTGGGGGCTTTCCTTGGCACCACACCTAGTGGAGAGACCACCAGACCCGCAATTGGCAGGGTCCTAAACAGACCGGATACTCTGTCTTCCCGCACTTCCTTATCTAATTTAACCTGTACCCCTGTTTCCATTCCTGACACCAATTTGAGGTTTGGGGCAGTCTTAGATCGCTGAACATCCACCCCTGGTATCTTGAACCCCTTCCGAAAGCCGTTCACTATATAGGCCACTTCCTCCTTATTTGGGTGTTCTTCTAATGCCATTTCCAACCTTTCAACCTTAACTGGGGTTGAGGCCCTTTCCAAAATAGCGCCCCCCGGGGGTCCCTCTTGGTTGCCTTTCCCTTGGGGGCCTGGTTGGTTTTTTCCTTTTGGTCAGGGCTATCGCCTCTTGTTACAAGCTGTCGTGGCGTGGTTCCCCCCACAGATGGCACAGGCATGGAGGAATTTACATCTTCTGCGCCCACATTTTCCTGCGTGGGCAAATTCCCAGCATTGGGCACCTCTCAGCCCTCGCTCTGAAAGGGGTCGTTCGTGGGAGCAACTCCTCCTTTTGTCAGTACATGACCACTCTCAGCTCAGGGGCATTGGCTGAGTCACTCATGCAATTCAGCCATAAGTCATGGGCATGTATGTCCCATCTCAACCCCGGCGTATAAGATGCCCTGTGCCTAAATGCCTCATCGTATCTGAGCCAGACTGGGGCCTGTATCATATGCACAGTGGACGATATTGGCGTATTTCATTAGTGCATATGATGGGGCCCACTGGCTGTCATTACTGGTGGGCCAAGGGCTTTTCTTGTGTTTGGATGGATTTCATTTCTTTCTTGGTTACTCTTCTATGGGTACTATTTTTAGTTTTTATTTTGCCACTGAGTTGCTTCTTGCACAAGGTGACATCACATTTTCCTTCAATCCATTTTAACTTGCACCTGCTGTTGTAGAAAAACAAAATGGTTTGTATCTTTCTCTTAGAGTTATTTTCTCTATAAAAATGTACATGTTCTAGGCAAATCCCACTGCCACTGAGGTGGATGGCAAAACTTGTAGCAATTGCATTCAAAAGCAGTGGGTAAGGCCACATGAGATGTTATCCTGCTTTGAACAACTTTGCTCCACATTAGCCCGCAATGCAGTGGATCATATGGCCAGTGGTCACCAGATGTTTGCCCAGTTCTGCCCGTGTCCCACTTACACGATGCATTGGCCGGAGAAGGCTGGTGATGCATTGCATGTTACTGTTGCCCAATCTTTGTCAGAATGGGGTTAGACTAGAATTACTGTTTGGTACAAGAGTTCAAACATCACATATTGTCTGGTGGAATTTCCTTCAAATGCTTCCTGCAGTTTTTAAAGCTGCATTTTCATGACCTCTGTAAAAGCCCTCTCAGAACCAAAATAGCTTAATATAATGCTTAAAGAGAATGTTTGGGCCACTAGATGGTAAGCATGTCAATGTGTGACTGATGAAATTGTCAACTCTTTTCTCTCAAGAAAACATTCACGAGCAACTTCTGTATCTTAACCAATGCGTTAAGATTTCTCTACCATGAAAGTTAATGGGGGTTTTGCTGTTGATTTTTGTTGGAATTTTATTAGTGGTCAAAAAAAAAACAACACCAAAGTTTCACTGCCTACTGTGCCAGGACTAGGGCTGATGCGGCAGCATCTTTTACCGCGCTGTGATTCCATTCCGCCATTTCGGAATTGCCCGTGCCACACCGCGACTTTTCTGCAGATATTCCGCTAATTCCGCCAGAATTCTGCAAATCGCGGAATTGCGGAAAAATTGCGGAAAAATTGTGGAAATTGCGGAAAACCGCTATTCCGCTATTTTGTGGTGCTGGCGGAATTGCGGAAATAGCAAAAATGTCATGTTTCCACGATTCCACTAAGTTGCGGAATTAAATAAGCGGAACCGCGGAATGAAACCGCGGAATGAAAGCCTCTGCCATGCCGTTCCACTAATTGCGGAAACACTGTTTCTGCCGGAAATAGCTACCACTGCGATATTCCACTACAGACCTAGCCAGGACTTGTTAGAGCTCTGGCTAGGCATCAGCAGAGTTTACACACAACAAAAGAAAATAGCTTTATTTCTCAGTAGCAATATCTTAGAAGTAATCAACACCTTGGAGATTGTTTCTAGATTAAAATAATCTACTTTATTGAGAAATACATTGTGATAGGAAAGACCTATCCCTAGATCTGTCTAGCTAGCTGCCACCAGCATGGTGGCTGGTCATATTGAAGGTCAGAGGAAGAAGAGAGGAATGGAGAAAGATCAGGAAGAAGGAGGAAGTCCAGTAGGAGCTTCCTGGGCATATCCCATCTGAGAGGGGAAAGGAGGGGGGCTTAGAAGCAGAGATCAGAAAGTTTAAAGTGACACACACACTAACTCACTATCTCTACTCCCAATGCCCCTAGTGGTCATTAAGGTTTGTTGGTGCAAAAGATTGATGTCATCTGGAGCTGTTTCTCCAACACCCCTTCTCATCGCCTGTCGCACCGGCTCACGACTCCCATTTGCTCACATAGCATCTGGAATTGATCCCTTGGTAGTGGCTTGGTCAGTCCATCTGCCACCATGTCTTCAGTTGGGCAATACTTCAACTCAGTTAGCCCTTCTTCCTGTGCCTCTCAAATATAGTGGTACTTTATGTCAATGTGCTTCATTCGAGACTTGCCCTTTTCCATTTGTGAGAGCTTAATGTAACTCTGGTTAGTCTCAAACATCGTGGTAGGCTTTGGCTCTTCAATTCCAAAGTCCAACAGCAGCTTGTGTGCCCACACAACGTCCCTGCATGCTTCACTAGCTGATATGTATTCTGCTTCTGTTGATGAGAGTGTAACAAGTGACTGCTTCCTGCTAGTCCAACTTACGGCTCCATATCCATAGACAAACAGGTGTCCACTGGTGGACTTGCGATCAGCTATATCTTCAGTCGAATCTGCATCCATGTATCCCACCAGTCTAGGGTTGCTGCTTACTGGAATCTTCTATGCGTAGTGTGTGGTACTCTTCAGGTATCTTCCTAGTCTCTTGACTGCGGTCCAGTCATTCTTGGTTGGGGCACTTACTTTCCTGCTTAAGATTCCCACCGTTGTGGCAATATCTGGCCTTGTCACTGTATCTATGTACAAAAACTTGCCTAATGCTTTTCTGTACTGGTTGTTGGCTGGTAGGGGCTCATCATCTTCCTTTTGTTTCAGGAAATTGACATCCATTGGTGTACTGACCTCATTGGCATCTGTCAGTCCCAGACATTCCAAAAGATCCTTGATCTTTGCTTTCTGGTTGAGAAGATAACTTCCATCCTCTTCTCTTTCTATTTGAATGCCAAGGTAGAGTGAGATGCTTCCAAGTTCTTTTACTTCTACTTCCTTGTTTAGGTGCTCAACAATCTCATGACTGTCTTGCTCCTGTTCATAACAGATGATCAAATCATCAACATAAGTCAGGATATAAGTCCATTTATTGTCTCTGAATCTTGAGTACAGGCAGGGGTCACCTCGTCCTTGCACGAACCCTTCCTTAAGCAGTAGTTGATTCAGTTTCTCATTCCATGCCCTAGCTGCTTGCTTCAAGCCATAAATGCTCTTCTGGAGCTTGCATACGAACTTCTCCCTTCCAGGTTCCTCGAAGTCTGGTAGTTGCTGCATGTAGATGTCTTCCTCAAGTTCTCCATTCAGGAATGCAGTTTTAAAAAAAAATAAAATTATATTTATTAATTTTCAAAAAAGGAAGAAGATACACTACAGAAAATAAAAGCCAAATACACACAAACTAACCTTCCAAACAGAAAACCACCGAGGCAGTATAAACTTATCAAAAAACAAAACACACGTACATTCTGCAACTAAGTCCATGCAGGCAGACCTGGATGAAACTCTCTTATAGAGACTGTAAGTTTATAGAGAGATCAGCCTTTTCCACTTCAATATGCCCTGTGATTAGATTCCAGCTTGGCATCCATGTAGTGTAGAAATTCTCGAGCTTCTCTTGTAATCCTGAAGCAATCCTGTCCATGGACAGTACAAACCATAGTCTCCTAATCCAGTCCATAATTGGTGGGCCTTCAGATATCTTCCATTTACATACAATACAATGGATAGCAGCCAAAAACATCGCCTTACATGCGGAGGTATTGGAATTTTTTTCCTAGTTCTTTGGGCCACAATCCCAGCAGAGCAACCTGCGGCATAAATGGCACCTGTAGGTGGGTGTACTCCTCCACCTTACTCCAGACAGCCTTCTAGAAACCCTCAATAACCTCGCACTCCCACCAGTGGTGAATATAGGAGCCCACCTGACCGCATCCCCACCAACACAACTCACTATACTCCCTGTTTCCATTATGTATGGAGAGCGGTGTCAAGTAGGGGTGGGACTACCGGATGATCCGGTATCTGATACTGCTGGTTTTTGGGTGTACCAGCAGTATCGGATTACCCTGGTAATCGGGGGAATTTACCGGATTCCCCCTGTGCTAGATTTTTGTACATTGTGACCATTCAAATGAATGGCAGCAATGTAAAAAAAAAAACACAGAAAAAAAGCAAACACTTTCCCTCCCCCGTCCAGGCTGTGCGGGTGGAAGGGGGGACACCCCCACCCACCCTGTCCAGCCTGGATTAAAAAATATTTTTTTCCCCCCTAAGTCCCTGCACTCCGGGCCGCCACTGGTGACCCAGAGCCCACACCAGCAGCAGGTAAGTGTACCAGACTGGTACTGTTGATCCCTGGGGTGGGGGGTGGTTTAACACACACCCCCACCCCAGGGATCACCCTACCTTGCCCACCCAGGGATCACCCTACCTTGCCCACCCAGGGATCACCCTACCTTGCGTTCAGCTCTGGGCAGCGGCAGCGGCGGTCCAGCAGCCGGCTTCAGCTCTGCTGTGGCTGCCAGCTTCAGCACGCTAGTGATGCATACTAGGCCTTCCGGGGAACTTCTGGGTCACCCTGGAAGGCCTAGAGCATAACTAGCATGCTGAAGCCGGCAGCCACAGCAGAGTTTAAGCCAGCCTCTGGACTGCCGCCACCGCCACCCGGATCTGAAGGCAAGGTAGGGTGATCCCATGGTGGGCGAGGTTGGGTGATCCCTGGGGTGTGTGTGTGTGTTAAACCACCCCCACCCCAGGGATCAACAGTACCAGTCCGGTACACTTACCTGCTGCTGGTGTGGGCTCTGGGTCACCAGCAGCGGCATGGAGCGCAGGGACTTAGGGGGAAATTTTTTTTTTTTAAAAAAAAATCCAGGCTGGGCAGGGTGGGTGGGGGGTGTCCCCCCTTCCACCCGCACAGCCTGGATGGGGGAGGGTTGTTTTTTTCCTCCATTGATTTCAATGGGGACAGTTTCCCTATTGAAATCAATGGGGAAAAAACGGTACCGGTATACCGGTATTAATCCGGTATGCCGGTATTTTGAAATCCGGGAACCGGTAAATCCAGTACCCAGTATTTGCCTGGATGTCCCACCCCTAGTGTCAAGTAAAATCTGAAAACTAGTTTAATTTGGGGCTCTCTAACCATGAGGGATTTGGCACACTTCTGTGTATGCAACCAGACCTGCGTCATTGACTCCTTTGTGAACACAAATTCTAAGTCATCTGCCCATTTATCTATGTATCCCGCATCAGGATGATGAAATATGCTACGGATAGTCTGATACAGTTGAGAAATCACTTTACGTAGTGGAGCGTAATTAAACAACTCTGTCTCCAAAGTGTGTGGGGCCCTTGTAAAGTGTACTTTATTTGCTGGGTGCGTCAGGTAGCTGTGTATTTTAAAGTATAGCCATCCATCTACTGGCTCGTGGCATTTAGTTTGTAACGCGTCTTTCATTAGTATGTCCTCTCCGACAAAAAAGTGTCTGACCTGCCACAATTCCCTTTTTTCCCATCGTTCCAACGCCTCTTTCTCCTTCTTGCTTAGGGATAGGGCCTCACATATGAACCGTTTATGTGGGTATTTGCCTTGACAGACATCTAATTTATTTTGACATCTCTTCCATATTCTCAGTGCAGTGCCTATAAAAGGATGTTGCAGACCCCTCATGTTTGGCTCATGCTTGGGCGAGTCCTCTGTCAGTAAATTCCTAAACAAGTTTGGGAGTATAAATTGTTTTTCTAACTCCACCCATAAAGATTCCCTACCCTCTTTGTACCACAGTTTTATTCCCCTCAGAATCGATGCCCAGTAATAGTATTTCACATTGGGCAGCTTCAGGCCTCCTGACTTCGTTGGGGTCAGCATTATAGAACGTCTGATTCGGGGTTTATTTTTTTTCCCAAATTATGTTGTTTATAATTTTGTTCAACTTATTGAAAAAGTCATCTGGTGTTTGTATTGGCAGGGCTATTCACGTGTATAATAGTTTGGGGAACAGCATCATTTTAATTAGGTTTAACTTGCCCATCCAGGAGCAGCACACTCCCCTCCAAGAAGAACTTAAGTCAGCTACCCTCTCTAGCAGTGGTAAAGGTTTGGTAAATTCTTTGGAAGATTGATTCCCAGATATTTCAGCGTCAAATTGTTCACTTGGAATGGAGTGACCCGGTCCCACTCCTCCTTTGTCATTTTCTGGTCATTCAGTAGGAACATTTGTGACTTAGAGTGTTTTCAGATGTGACGAGATCACAGTGAACCACGCTGAATACCTACATGTGGTCACTGTGCCCTGCACGTCTGTTCAGCATGGGGTGTTTTCAGATGTGACGAGATCACAGTGAACCACGCTGAATACCTACATGTGGTCACTGTGCCCTGCACGTCTGTTCGGCGGCCGCCAGATGTTCGCCACGCTGAATACCTACATGTGGTCACTGTGCCCTGCACGTCTGTTCGGCGGCCGCCAGATGTTCGCCACACTGAATACCCACATGGGGTCAATTTCAACCACGCTTCCCGGGCTCCCGGCGCGAAAATCAGCTGAAGCATGGTGAATGTGATTCCAGGTGGGCATAAAAAAAAAGTAATGTCTGGTCGGCTATCCCGGGCTGTGGTGAACTCGGCCAGGTGCTGTGGCGGCATTGGCCTCACCGCCCACCCGTCTCCCCAGGGGGCGGGCGGAGAGGTAGCATGGAGGGGGCGGGGCCGTGCGGCCGCATGTTGTGCCACATGGCCCTGCCCCCTCCCTGATTCCCCGCCAAGATCCCCGGCATGTCTGTTTGCCGTGCCTGGGTGATCCCGGCGGGGAATCTCTGGGTTGTTTTCGGGACGGGGTGAAGCCGCCTCGTCACGTCTGAAAACACCCTTAGATACATTTACTTTAAAGCCAGATGCGATAACAAACCGCTCCAGCAGGGCCACCGTCTCCGGGATTGACTGCTCCAGATTTGTCAGAAATAGCATTGTGTCATCCGCATAAAGCGAGATCTTCCACTGCTGTGCACCCACTTCCACCCTGTAGATCCTAGTGTTTTGCTTTATGACCAGGGCCAACGGCTCTAGCCCTATATTAAACAGCAGGGGCGAGAGTGGGCATCCCTGCCTTGTGCCTCTCTTCAATAAGAACCTGTCAGTGAGAGCTCCATTTACAATGATTCTGGAAGCAGGGGATTTTTGTATAAGTTTCACCCATCTTAAGAAATTGCCCTGGAAGCCCAACCTTCCCATTGTCTTAATCAAAAATAAATATTCAATGTGATCAAAAACCTTGTCCACATCTAAAGAGATCACTGCAGCCGGGGCTTTGTCCTCCTGAATTTTAAACATCACGTTTACCACTTTCTGATATTGTCTATGCCCATCCTGTCATATATGAAGCCAGTTTGGTCTGGGGAAACTAAATCTTTTATACAGAGCTGTAACCTGTTGGATAATATTTTAGTAAAAATTTTTGAGTCTGAATTTAATAGGGAGATAGGTCTATACCCTGAGCACTCCTCCTTGCTCTTACCACTTTTATGACACAACGCAATGTTGGCCTTGTAGAAGGAAGGGGCCAGACTGTCCCCTGTTGTAAAAAACTGAAAAACCTCCTCCAGACCTGGTGTGATTTCATTGCTATAGATTTTATAGAATTCGAACAGAAATCCATCCGGCCCCGTGGCTTTGTTGTTAGGAAGCTCTTTAATTGTGGCCTTTATCTCTTCCTGCGTGATGTGGGAGTTTAAATAGTCCCTTTGTGTCCTTGTCAATTGGGGCATTTTAAGTTCACTTAAGAAACTATCTATGTACTCTGCCAATGGATTGGTGAATTGGTACAGCTCTGTATAAAACTGAAGGAATCTGTCTCTCATATCTTTACCTGTCAGATTCATATTGCCAGATTTGTCTCTGATGTGGGAGATGTTATTCCTCTTCCTCCTTTTTTTGACCATTCAAGCAGGCGCGGCTCCTCCTGCAGGGCGTTATGGGCGTTGCCCCCCAAAGCCCTGCAGGGGAACCGCTGCGGCTTTAGTTTTAAAAAAAACAAAACAAAAACCGCGCTGCCATTTCTGACAGCTACATTAGCCTCTGAGCTGCTGCAGAGGCTGCTGTAGCTGTCACTGAACCTGTTCTCCCTTCGGGGACCCACCCACTCCACTGGGAGAGGGAGTGGGTCCCCAAAGGGACAAAAAGGTTCAGCAGCTCAGCTGCCCAAAGC
>QEPC01001921.1:1996428-2008484 GCA_003113815.1 Sphenodon punctatus | reverse complement strand
CTAGCTGCCACCAGCATGGTGGCCAGTCATGTTGAAGGTCAGAGAGAGAAGAGAGGAATGGAGAAAGGTCAGGAAGAAGGAGGAAGGCCAGTAGGAGCTTCCTGGGCACATCCCACCTGAGAGGGGGAAGGGGGGCTTAGAAGCAGAGATCAGAAAGGTTAAAGTGACACACACACTAACTCACTATCTCTACTCCCAATGCCCCTAGTGGTCATTAGGGTTTGTTGGTGCAAAAGGTTGATGTCATCTGGAGCTGTTTCTCCAACAATTTTAATGACAGAGTGTAATAGGATCTCCCCTGCCAGGGTTAATTTCAGGGTTGATACAAGATGTGTCTGGCCCAGGCAAGAGACTAGAGAAAGGTTCCATATCTAGTCCACTTTATTTACAGTTCTCCTTAGACCTAAAAGGTCCTATGGGCCACAGGTCCTCAGGACTCTACCTGACTGCAACACTGGACTCGCAGGCTCAACCACACTTGTGGGTTCACAGACCCTTTGTTAGGGCATTCAACCCCTTAACTGCCCCCTATGGGCACGAGGTCCTTGCCCACACTTGGGCTTTCAGGGATGACCAGCCTATTAGCTTGGTACCTCTTACTCCATCCTGGGCTTTCTGGTCCTCTAAGGTCCTTTCAATCCTTACCGGCCACTCTAGGCCAATTCACCTGCACCCCAACTCATCCTGCTCAGTGTTCACACAGGCAAACACTGAATGGACACCCATTCTCCACACCAGCTGCATACACAGATGCCTCCCCACAAGAACACCCACCCAAACACAGAGTGGGGGGGGGAGGGCATCCATGTAAAAATGGCCATAGTTACACAGAGGATTTATTTAGTTTAGTTTATTACATTTTTATGCTGCCCCCTCCTTCTGCAGCTCAGGGTGGTTTACAACAATAAAAATAATAAGTATATAAAAGTATATAAAATTCAATATAAGACAACATGAAAACATTAAAACCTGGCAAAGAAGACAAAAGAACCCCACCCACTAACCCCCACCCTCCCCGTCATCCGTCTCCCTCCCCAAAGGCCCAGTGGAACAGCCAGGTCTTACACTGTCTTGTCTATGGAAAGAGGAGAGGTCTATGGACAGGCAGACCACTGACAGGAGGGAGTTCCACAGCTGTGGTGCAGCCACCAAGAATGCCCTACTCATAGTGAAAACCCAGTGGACCTCAAGGAGGGTGCTCCCTGCCAACCAGAGAGGTCGATCCAGGACCCGGGGGATGAGGCAATCCTGAAGATATGTAGGGCCCAGGCTGTTTAGGGCTTTAAAGGTCAAAACCAACACCTTGAATTGGGCTCAGTAGACTACTGGCAGCCAGTGCAGACAATGGAGCACCAGTGTAATGTGCTTGCTATGACTCACCCCCCGCCTTAAGGAGGCGAGCCACTGCATTTTGATTTATATCCCACCCTATTCCCAAATGCTCAGGGTGGCTCACAACACACACATAAAATACAAATGTAAAATAAATAATTAAACCCCCACAATACTAAAAACACCCCATCACCCTCCCCTCAATCTATCCCTGCCCATTGAATGCCTGGTCAAATAAAAAGGTCTCACACTACCTCTGGAAGTAATTCAAACTAGGGCTCAAGCAAGCCTCCAAGGGAAGGGTGTTTCAAAGCTGTGTGGCAGCCACCAAGAATGCCTCTCTGTGGGCCCAAGTCATATGGGTATTTTAAGACGTTACAAGACCACGCTCAACCACAGTGAACCACGGTCAATCCTGCAGAGGGTCCAAAGCGCCCTGAACATCTGTTCAGTGGCTTCCAGATGTTCACCACGGTCAATACCCACACGGGGTCAATTTCAACCAACCGCGGGACAATCTCCGAAAGTGTGGTCAAAGAGATTCCCACCAAGAAACAACAAAAAGTAACGTCTGGATGGCAATCACCGGCTGTAATAAAAGAAAACGATTCCCAGCCGGGGACAAAGCATGCAGCGTTGCTGCCAGACAACCAGCAACAACACAGCCACCAGAGGGAGATTTAAAGGGAAATCTGCAGCAGGGAAGTGTGGTGGGATGGAGCGAGGAGGGAGGTGGAGGAGAGCAGTGGGAGAGAGAGCGAGGCAGGAGGAGGCAGCAGTAGTGGTGGAGGAAGCTCAGGTGGAGGAGGGGGAGGTGGGGGTCATGCTGAAGATGGAGGAGGTGGAGGGTCAACAGCAGCAGCAGAAGCAGCCGCAGCAGCTGGGACAGGCCACCCCGGGAGCATCACCAGCCGAGGAGCCACCCCGGAAATGGGTAAGGGGAAACAAGGGGAGGGGAGCAGTTGGCATAGGGGCACCAAGGGGGGGCAGGGGCCCCACCCGGGCTCCCGGCAGGGAGGGGGGAGTAGGGGTGGGACATGGGAGGGGCCAGAATTGCACCTGACCATAAACCCTCTCCCATGGACCCAGCAGACACAGGAAATGGGCCCGGGCAGACGAGCCCCCGGAGGACACTGACCCAACCCAGGTGGAGGAGGAGGAGGCAGTGGAAGAGGCGGTGGAGGAGGAGGAGGAGGACCCACAGGGGAGATGTGGGAGAAGGGCCTACCACAGAGGGGGCCAGTGGGGGTTGCAGGAGACCCGGGACTTCATAAGGATCTGGGGGACCCTGGAGTACCAGCTGGCGCTGGTGCTCAACCAGAGGAATGAGCATGTCTACAAGGACATAGTGTGGGAAATGGGGGTGACAGGGCACCATCGCACCATGGCACAGTGCCGCTCAAAGTCCAAAGAGCTGAAGAGGGGGTACAAGGCCATCAGGGACAACAATCAGTGGTCTGGACACGGAGCCCAGACCGCCCCCTTTTACGATGCCCTGGACCAAATGCTGCACATGAAGGGTTCAATAGTCACCCCATGGCTCGTGGGGAGCACAGTGGTCCAGGGCAGGGAATGGGCCAAGGTACCCCCTCCCCTCACCGCCCCCCCAGTAGGCACACGCTCCAGGGCCCCGGACCCCAAGGAGGAATGCCCCAGGACCTCTGGCACCTGCAGGCCCCCCCGGACAGCAGCCCAGAGAGCCCCCACCCCCAGGCTGGACAGGAGAATTCTGAGGCCGGCACCCTCATCACCCTCAGCCAGTGGTCCATGGGGGAGTCATCCCACACCGAGGGACCACTCTCGGATGGATTGGAGATGGACATTGAGGGTAAGTGAGTGACAGGGAGGGGATAGGGACTGTGGCCCTGGGGGCAGGAGGCAGGGGGTATGCAAGGCTGGGGGCAGCCCCAGCCCCCACAGACCAGACGGGAAGGGGCCCCGGGCACCGCCCAGGCACCCGGACACCCCTACACCCACAATGCCCCCTCATTGCCCACAGGGCATGGAACACCCCAGCATCAGACTCAGGTGGCCGAGGAGGGTGGCACTGAGGAGCCCAAGCAGCAGGTGGAGGAACCAGGTGAGGCACGCGGTCCAGGTAGGGGGGTCCATGGAGGTGCCGGGAGGGGGACCCGGGACTCATGGAACTGGTGGAGGGGGCTGGGGAGGGGGTGGGAAGGGGCCAGGCAACACCCCCAGGAATTCATGGAGCCCCAGGCCCATCCCAGGCTGGGACCAGGATCCCAGGGCGGCAGGCCACTCACCTTCCTGTACCCTACAGGGCAACCACAACAGCCACAGCATCCTGGGCTTGGGCCCCCAGCACAGCGCATGATGGAGCACCGGGCACGGGTCCACCGCCAGCAGGAGGAACAGGTGGAGGAAATCTTCCACACCTCGGCTGAACAGGGGGAGAGGATGATAGCGGCCATGGACCGGATGGAGGCGGCCATCAAGCAGTCCCTGGAGCAGGTGGAGGTGTGGGACATGCGGCTCCAGGCCGAGGTGTGCCTTGAGCAGTGACAGGAGTGCTGGGAGCACAGCAGGCAGGTGGAAGCACTCAGGCGGCTGGAATAGGCCATCACAGGGATGGTGCGGGAGCACTTGGCAAAACGTGACAGGTCCCATGACATAGGGACCTCACTGCTCCTGCAAGCAGTCACTGTGTGTGCCTATGTGACGGCAGCCACCCCTCCAGGCACCCTGCCTTCCCAGGGCCCCATGCCAGGCCCCTTGGCACCCCCGTCCCCACCCCAGCCACCCCAACTACCCCCACGCCCCAGGGGCCGTGCATCCGCCTCCTGGTTCCCCAAGCCCTCTGGAGGGTGCAGCCACTCAGGGGGGGCCCCCTGGGTCCCAGGCCTGCACTCCCCCCAACCACCGGCCACCCCTCCAGGCCTGGAGCCATCCCAGGAGACTGCTGGGGACACTGACAGCGGCGGGGAGGGGAGCTCTCAGAGTTTGGTGGCAACCCATGGGCGCTCGAGGGGTCATCCCTGGAAATGTGGGGGAAGGGAGGGATGGGGGAAGGGAGCAGGCAGTATGAGGGGGGGCACTGTAGGGGGCTTGGGTAGGTGGGGGTGAAGGAAGAGGGGTCGGGTGCACATGTACACGGGGGTGCAATAAAAGGTGTGCACAGTAGAATGCCTCCCATGTCCGTTACTGCACAACAGAGGTGGGGGGGTGCAGCATGCCAGGCTGGTGGTGGCCTGGGTGGGCCGGGACCCCTCCCCCAGATGTCTGGGCCTCCCACCATGATGCTGGTGTCCGTGGGCATGCTGGTGGGTGCACCTGCTGTCCTAGCATGGGGCCGGGCACACGCATGGTCGCGCAGAGTCGTGCATTCCTTTTGCAGCTGCATGCCTTCTGCCATCACACACTCCCTCCCTGTTTGCAACAGCGTGTCCTTGCTAGCCAGATTAGCGGTCCTGCCTGTGCGCTTGTTTCCTGCAACTGTGTCGGGTCCGCACCCCATGCCTCATTCTGTTGCTATACAATGTTGCGGCCTGTGGCCGCCTAGCTTGTCCTTGGGACCCCTCAGAGACCCCCCCAACCCTGGAGGGTAATTTGTGCCCCCCTGTCCATGGTGTTATTCTCCCTGCCTAGCTGTACCATGGCTGGTTGCGCTTCCACTGAGCTCCCGCATCCCGGGCCCCATGGGACCCCCCATAGCTGGACCTTCCACGAGACCATGTCCCTGTGTGATCTGTAGCATACCCCAGCCATGCAGCTGCTCCTGGGCTGCCCGGACAGCCAGTCGGGTGTTTATGCAAGCCTGAGCTCTGGTCTTCGCTCCTTCGGCTATGAGGTGAGCGCTCGGGATTGCCTGCTGCATGCTGAGACGCTGGGGTTGGTTCCCTTCTCTGACGGGGGCATCCCGGAGATGAGGTACGCTCATGTGGCTTGGTCTGCGACTGAGACCGTGTCTGCGTTGTCTGCATGCAGCCTGGCCACCTAAATGCTCTGCCTTGTGGAGGGGGGCCCTGCCTTGGCCATGTCCTACTTTGGCTGTGTTCACAGGGCCTGTGGGTACCAGCGCTCTTGTGGGGCAGTGTATCACCAGTTGTGGGATCTGGGTCAGCCTCCATGGCCCCCTGCTGCTGACTGCTGCGTGTCTGAGCCTACCGTGGTCCCATTCAGATGTGCAGTTGGGGCTGTCCATGCAGAATCCATTCGAGGTCTACTACCTGATCACCCACCACATGTCCTTGTTGGGGTACCACTGGGGCATGATCCATTTGCCCCACCTGGTTCACCAGGCGAGGCACCCATCCCCTGGGCCCGTTATGGCCCCCAGCAGCTGGCTGTGAGTCCTGGTGTGCCTCCCGGCCCCCCAGTCACCTGCCCCATGTGGGCTCCCACCTGTGTCCGAGGACTGGGTTCTGCTGGCAGTGGTAGCTCCCTCCCTGATGTCTCTGCCATGCTGTTGTGCTGCCTGCTTCCTGGGGTGCATCTGCCCCTGCCTGTGGCTCCAGGCCCCCTCCGCCCCCCCACCTCTGCACCCAGTGTCCCCCTCCGTGGTTGGCTTCCCCAGTGCCTGAATCCATCTCTCTGCATGGCCTCACTGACTCGCCTGTGTCCATCGGACTGTCCTCACCCACTTGCGCTCCCTCCTGAGGTCCCAGCCCTTGGGTGCCTGTGCCCTTGGGTGCCCTTGTGCCCTTGGGTGCCTGTGTGACCTTCGGGCTCTGGGGCCCCCAACCTGGCCCTCCCGGCATCCTCCGGGGGGGGGGCATGCATCTTTGGACCTGCTGTGCTGTACTGGCTCTCCTGCCTGCCCTCCATTGCCCCCTCTCTGGGGTGCAGGGTCTGCGTGTGCCTCTTGGACCAATCCCGGACCGCTTCCTGTGCTGTGCGGGCTTCTGCTGTGCCTTGGTCCTGGGCTCCTGGGGCCCCCCATTCCTGGATTGCCTGTGTTGCTGTGGGGGTGCCCGTGTGGGCAGTTCTGCTGTGGGGGTTGTGTTTGCCATTGCCTGTGTCCTGCCCTGCCCTGCCCCTGTGCTGTGTCCCCCCCTCTTCCCTGTTCCGCACACACCCCCTGTGCCCCGTGTGCCTTGTGTGCCGTCCAGGCACCCGTGTCCCCCCTTCCCTTCCTTCCCCTTCTGGGTGTGGGTGTGTGCCCGGGCATGTGTTTGTGCTGTGTGTTCCACTGTGCACCTTGTTGTCTGTGTGCCTGTTGTGTGTGGTACCTGGCCGGCTCTTCTCCCTCTTCCCCCTCCCTTGCTGTTTCCCTTGTGTGGGCATTCCCCTTTGTGCCTTCTGGCTTCGTTTGCCCTCAGGCGGCCATGTCTGTCTCCCACCCCTGCCCTGTGCCTTGTGGGTGTTTTGACCACGGCCGGGAATCAGCATCACGTCTTTTGCGCTGTCCCGGCCCGTGATCTGGTGGCCTGATTCCCTGCTGTGGTCCCAGTCCCATCACATCTGTTTCAGACTTTTATTGACTATGGGGGGTGGTTGTTCGGTTCATCCCTGCTGGAAATCCACTGTGGTGAACCAGGGGTCCGTAACATCTGAAATCACCCATATGAAACTGGACCAGTGATGGAACCTGCAAGAGGGCAACCTCGGCAGATCTTAAGGGAGATCTGCTCCATGAAGGAGCATAAGGAGAAAGGCAGGCCTTCAGATATGTAGGATCATGCCCGCAGAATTGCAAAATAGTCTATGAGTAATCTTTGGAGTTCTCTATTGCATAGTAGACTTGGTTTATTGGTGCTGGGTTTTTTTTTTTTTTAAAAAGCCACACACACATTAGATAGATAGATAGATAGATAGATAGATAGATAGATAGATAGATAGATAGATAGAAGCTGCTAGGGGGAAATGGTTAGACTGATTCCCTTTTATTAGCCCAACTTATGTGAGTGAGAGTATGACAGTTTATGAGCCACAAAGAGCTCCATGTGGCAGTTGATCATTCTTTGTCTGCTAATTTTAGACTCTGCATAGGCTGCTAATAAGAAAGGCTATTTAACACTGACTCTAATGGCCTGCAATGTAATTGACTCTAAGGCTGCTTTTAAACGAGGAGCGCTGAAGCGCCTCCTAAACGCCGCATTAAAGCAAAGCCGCCGGAGTTGCTGTGTTCTCCCCGTTGCCGGCGGCGGCTGGAGACACGGGGCTTTGGAGCGGCGCGTTCTTAAGCCTAATAATTGAAGTCTTAAGAACGCACCGCTGCAAAGCCCCGTGTCTCCAGCCGCCGCCACCGTCGGCAATGGGGAGAACGTCACTTCCGGCGGCTTTCCTTTAATGCGGCATTTGGAAGGCGCTTTAGCGCGCCCTCATTTAAAAGCAGCCTTAAGCCAGATAATTGAAGTCTTAAGAACGTGCTGCTCCAAAGTCCCATGTCTCCAGCCACCGCCGCCGCCGGCAATGGGGAGAACATCACTTCCAGTGACTTTGCTTTAATGCAGCATTGAGGAGGTGCTTCAGCGCTCCTCGTTTAAAAGCAGCCTAACAATCCCTGTCTCGCCCTTTTGGACTAGGTATCAGCCATTGGCTGCTGCCCTGGTTCAGGCCAAGTCCTGACACGGTGGTGCCTTAGAGACATCTGTTAGGAGCTGTTTTGCATCTGCACCATAATTATTCTGTTCCGTTCTGGTACTTTCATGGTGCTTGGACCATAGCGTCTGAACACCTTCTAATAGCAGATGCAGCAATGACATGACTGACAAGAACCTGTGGAACACATAAATACGGACCAGTTATTTACCCTAATGGTACAAGAACAAGGGGACACTCCATGAAATTAACTGGCAGCAGATTTAAAATAAATAAGATAAAGTATTTTTTCACTCAGTGCACAATTAACTTATGGAATTTACTGCCAGAGGAAATGGTTAAGGCTGGTAGTGTAGCTAGTTTTAGAAAGGGATTGGATAAGTTCTTAGATGATAGCTTTATTTACATTGCTGGTGCTATATAAATGCTTGCTAATAATAATAATAATAATTTGATGACTATGAGCAAAGTAGATTTTGGTAACGTAACCTCTTGCTGTTGGGGGCTGGAACAACAGGGAATGGAGTGCCCATTGTGATCTGCTGGATACTTCACCCAAGAGACGGAGATTGGCCACCATCAGAGACAGGATTCTGGGTTTGATGGACCATTGGTCTGACCCAGTATGGCACAGTGTCAGGATTATGTTCTTATGTAGCCAATAAGAACTTGGAGCAAGTGGATGAGGAGCTTGAGGTGGTTGGAAGGATTTCAACCCAGGGATTCAGGGAAGGGCATGGGGGTTCAGGAAGGTCCTGAGGGGCAAGGTCTTAGGCCAGAGGATTTCGGAGTTCCCAGGGCAGGTTTGCAATGTAAGCAATGTCGTACAAGGTTACAGGCTGCAGGAAGGCAGGGAGCCCTGTAGCAAGACAAACTTGGGTGTGAGTGGAAGGTTGTAGCTTTACAGGTGGACTGATGAACTGATAACTTAAGTAAGAGTGAAGGGTGGGGGTGGAGTGGATGAGCCTGAGAGTGAGAGATGACAGGGTTACGGGGGGTTGGATGAACTGGTAATCTGTAAGAGAGAGAAGAGCAAGCTCTTGGGGCAAGGGGTTGTGAAAAGCAAGATCTGGAATCCTCTATATAGGTGAAGCAGCCTACATGGCAGACAGGCTAGGGTTGAGAGATATTTAATCAGCTCTTGGGGCAAACGACTCTGAGAATCAAGAGGAGATTGCTCCCATGTTTAAAGGAGAAGAGGAACATCAACAAGAGCTACATAATGTGAAGAATGGAGGAACTGTGAACTGAGTGATCATCCCTCTGGAAGGGGGACTATAAATTGTGTAAGACCATGAACTGTCCTCAGGTGGAAGCCTGAGTGAGGAGCACCATAGGCAGAGGTCCATGGCTGAACCTGTAAACAATGTCATAGTGTGGCCTGGCTTGGAGTGTTGGAGACAGTTGGCAAGAGACAGCCAACTGTCTCCAACATTCCAAGCTAATCCCTGAAAAGACAGCAAAACCTGCAAGTGATGCGAATCCTGTAAGGATTTATGGTTGGTCTGGGCTGCTGATCTGTCACAGGAGAAATTCCTTTTTTCTCTTTCTTCCACAATATGTTAATAAAACTAATGACTTTAAACAAGGTGGAACTATTTTCCTCTCTGTTTGAGCTGTGGTTATCCTACTGAGCTCTTAAAGCCACTGACCCATCTTGCCAAGACAATATCCATACAGGATGAGTAGTAAGAATGGCCAATATCAGCAATCACTTTTTTTTGCCTTGCTTTAACTCTCCTGGCATTCATATACAAGTTGGGGCTATTACAACTACCATGGACATGCCTTGTGGTTGGAGTACAAGGATGTGTGATAAAGTTGGAAATACATTAATTTGTGAAGTCTCGCTGGTTGAGAATGCCTCAAACAGTGAACATCAGCTTGATTGGACATACCAGGCTGCTTCTAGCCTGCTGCTCACGTTGCTACTTTTTTCTTGTTCTTTTGTAAAGTTTCCACTTGAGAGGATTTTCTATTTAGAGCTAGAGTGTGGAGTTCTCTGTTTGGCACAAAAGACTAAATTAATCCCTGAGGCAACTCTCTTCAGCATGATCAATACAACCATGATACTTGTAAAATGCACTTGGAGTGTAGAGCTGAAAGGGGTAACCGGATATGGCAGTCTATGGATACCAAATGGTATCCAGTTTCGTATCAGTTTACCGCTTTACCGTTTGATTTTTTATTTTTTTTTACTCCTTTCCTCTGTCTGGACAAATCTGGTCAAATAATACGGTCAACTGTAATATTTGGTATTCTGGTATGGCAGTTAATCTCTGTGGTTACTGGATAGTTACCAAATAGCTGTCAAGCTATCTGAGATACCAGTATTAACTGTGAATAACTTTTTTGCTATCTCTTTTAGCTCTATTAGAGTGTGCCCAGGCATCAGCTGTGGTTGGACGTATACCTGATTATTTGCTCTTAATTTATATTTATTAATTCTATTTAGCCATCAGGCCGTTACAGCATTCACAAAAAGTAAGGGCTAAAACTCTAAACAAACAAACAAAACATAATACATACTCAACAAGATCCATAACTAATCATGGTAATAATATGCTACAATGAACAAATAAATAGCAATTTAAAATACAACAGTAAAAAATCTCCAAGACATCTAAACCCCCAAAATTCAGAAAAATAAATTCCTTGATACCAGCAAGGACTGAATGAACCCAGCAATAAATCCCCTGACCCTACCTAAAGGGGGCCAAGCTATACACAAGGGGCTAATAATAAAGGGGAGTCTGAACCAATCACAACCTTAATGAAAAAAACATTGGTCGATAGAAACCACATACCCCCTGGCCTATCATTTAATCAACGTTTACCTAGCTGAAAAGCCCAGTTGGCCAGTCTAGAAAACCCCTCATGGGAGCTCCCTTCCATGCAGAGTCGAAGCAAGAGAGGCGGGGGCAAATATAACTGGCTGAGAATCCAGGGAGATAAATACAACTCCTGCCAATGTGCAGTCAAAGGACAGACAAACAATACGTGTAACAAGTCCTCAACCAGTCCCAGGTTGCAGGAGCAGACCCTGTCCCCATATGGGGTACCGTTTTACCTTCCCTCAAGGACCCTAGTAGGGAGAAGGTCAAAGCGGAGAAGGATCAGGACCCTACGTAAATTTGGGGCCACAATCTCTTTCAAATAGGACTCGCAGGAACAATTGTGTTTAAAGAGATGATAAAACGGGGCACATTTTAATGACTGAATGGCCCCTAAATCCTGCTGGAGAGCTTGATCAACCAGTTGTTTCTTTATTATCCTATGTCGCCCTATAGCCGGAAGCCCAAGCAATAATTCAGGTGAGAGCCCCAGATTTGACAGTTGTAATAGGACCCTGCTCTGCCATAATCCAGACATTGCCCATGAACAGGCCTCTTCCAGACATAGGTGTGGCAGGCGATCCTCTGCCATGTCAATAACCCTAAGCCAATAACATATCAGGCGAAAGGAAAGCTCAATTGATAGTGGAAGAGACCCAGTTTCGAGTCGTAACAGACAGGCCGGTGTGGAGCGCGGGACATCCAACAGTGAAGTCAGCAGGAAATTTTGGAGACACTCCAAGCCTCCCATCGCAAAAGGGGCCAAGATCTCTACCCCAAACAGGGTACCAAGCTTATACTTCAGATTGAACAGTTTCAATGCAGGAGGGATAAATCTCCCCCCGTGATTGCGCCAAAAGCTCAAAAGACCGCCGAGCGCCTGTTTCATTTTAAGTTGGGCACACTTGACATGGGGAAGCCAGGATAATCTGTTTGTAAGAATCAGTCCAAGGTACCTATATGACAGAACCTGTTCCAACCTAACCCCATCGAGTAACCAAGTATGGTTCCGCAGGGGTTGGCCCGCCACCACCACCTTAGATTTGTCCTAGGGATGGGCGAACGCATTCGGAAGTTCAGAGTTCGGCCCGAACTCAAACTGTTTGGACGACCGAACTCAAACTCAAACCCAAACCCGAATGCGAACATACCGAACAAACCGAACACCGAACGGCGAAATGGCCGAACAGTTCGGTTAGTTCGGATCGCGTTCGGATGGTTCAGGTGGCAAAAAAAGGTTCACTGGAAGGTCAAACATTACAGGGAGGTGTCAGTCACTGAGGAGCAGACTTCCAGGCACCAGGGGTGGAGAGGCTTGCAAGAAACGAAACTAATTATCTGCCTCCCCACTTCCCAACACCTTCTGAGCTAGTCACTGTTCCTGAACAG
>QEPC01001921.1:1913116-1928936 GCA_003113815.1 Sphenodon punctatus | reverse complement strand
AACTGATTATGGGGGCACAACTGAACTGGTTATATGTCTCTTTTCATGGCATAATGCGCTTAATAAGCTAGCTGCATTTTGGGTGTCTTGTGTGTGTGATAGCAGCACCTCTGGACCGATCACACCGCTTGCGTGCACAAGGCACAGGCGGCACTGGCAGCAAGAAGCAACAGGGCCTAGAGGCCAGAATGGCTAAGCTCACCCCCGGCCCCTCCTCCAGTAAGGCAGTGGACGCAGTCAGTCTTTCTGTGCCTGTGTCACTGCCTGCTTGGCTGCCCCTGCAGTGGAACCACTCCTGGGGAGTGGTGGTAGACACTTGGCTGGGGAGGGGGGGAAGCATTAGGAGGCCGTGCTTCTCCATGGTTGCTCGGAGAGGTGGAGAATGGGAATCCTTCCTGTCCAGAGGGAGTAAGTTTTATGTAAATATATACATTTGCATAATTAGGTGGTACCTAATTATGCAAATTAGGCCCCGCACCAAGACTTCGCACATGGCCTCACAAACCCTGGGGCCAGCCCTGACAGCACATTCAAATTAGGCAACTACCTAAGGAACTAGTCTACAGAGTCACAGAAGCAGATTGACCAGTCTGTTTCAGTCCATCACAGGAAGCTTTAAGGGAGGGACTGAGCTAGCAGCAGTTGTTCTGCCTCAGTCTTGAGCTTCACTGAGCATGTCTGGGGCAAAACACTGGTTGCCTGAACAGCACATGCTCTGTTCAGAGCATGGACAGGGGTTACAGGCAGGGTTGGAGTCTCTCATACTGAGTTCTGATGAAGGAATCAATCCAGCCAATTAAAGTAATCTTGGGGCAAAATCTGGATTGCCCTTAGCCAATGGCAACAGAGAATAGGGCTGTCAGGGGTGCGAATAGCTTTGTGCCTGCCTGAGCTTGCTCCAGGTGGCCATTCGCAGAAGGGAGTCTAGTAGGGATGTGCGAACGCAGTTCTGAAGTTTGGGGTTTGTCCCAAACTCTGGGTGTTTGGCCCATTCGCGAACACCCCGAATCTGAACCGACCCCTGCCCGAACTGACTGAACAAAGTTCGGGTTCCGAACGCGGGGGCAGGGACTGGGAGGAATCCGGTTTTCCCTCCCCCCTCCAGGGTGCGTGGGTGGAAGGGGCACCGGGCAGAACCTCGCCCCCCCTGCCCAGCCTGGGATATTTTTTTTAACCTCTCCACCCCAGGGCTCGCCCTACCTGGTGGTGCCGGGACACTGAGGAGTCTAGAGTCTAGAGTCACCATGTTACATGCAGACAGCTTTCTTTTCTTTCTTTCTTGTTTGCTTTCAAAGTCTCCTGAGGAGCTATAGCACAGGACTCTTTGGGTGTAAACAGACAAACGGCAGCTCTCGTACTGCCCATGGATGCCCCTGTCAACCCCAGGTTGAATAGTCTGTCTAAAGGGTGTCTGCCAGATGTGCACCCTGGGGCTGCTCCAGGGCAACCCAGCATGGCGTGCTCTGCAACATCCAGAAGCATGCCACATGGAGTGGGCTGTGCAATGTCCGAACATGGCACTGCAGCCTGTCTGTTGTGTGTGTGTGGGGGGAGGAGACACATTCCAGCTCTGCTCCCATCTGACGCCGCATTCAGTACCATGGAGTCACAGGCACCAGCCTAGAGCATCAGGCGAGTGCCTGCAACTCTATGGGGGAGAAGGGGAGCAGGCGCTGCAATGGGAGCCTGTGCCCAAGGACACTGCTGGTCCATCTGATGTGGACTCCGGCAGAGCTGGTAACTGGCATCCATCTAAAAACACCCTTTGTTGCAGTTTCAGAGGTGAGTCACTGGGTTGGTGTTTGCAAGGGGTCTAGGGACAGAGAGGAAAGGGGAGGGTGGACATGTGCACACTGCTTTGCCTCATGGCCATAGGGAGGGTGTTCAGATTGTACCCACAAAGCTAGTATTTTTAAAGTGCAATTTTGTTTCTTGAATTTAAGCTGCAGGAGATTCCAGGTATAATCAATAATTTTTAAAGGAGACTACAAAGCTTTTCTGAGACTTGATAGCTATAGGATCTTTCTTGCTGCTAAGGTGTATTGTTCCTCATGAAGGGCAAACATTACTTTGAGCTTTGCCCTGTTGTATCTTTAATGCTAGTTGAGGAAACCCCTGTGGTTTTGTAAAATATTTTGTTCTTGCTGCTTATTAAGTTGGGTCTAGTGGCTACTATAAGATAAAGCATTTATGGATTTAAATGAATTTAAAAAAAAGATAATGCAGATTTAGATGCTACTATTGTGTGTTGCTTTGATTTTCTTTAGACTTTGTGGCTCTATTATTTGTTTTAAAGTACAAAACTATTATTATTATTATTATTATTATTAACAAACATTTATATAGCGCCAGCAGTGTACCTGGCACTTTACAAAGTAATAAAATAGACACGGTCCCTGCCCCTAGGGCTTACAATCTGAGAGACACATTACTTATGTGTGAAACTTTCTGCTTGACATGGCTTTATTTATTGCTTCTTCTTCCTTTATGCCTTGCTGTAATCCCGCAGCTTTTCTTCACGTTGTAGAGAAGTTTTATATGGAAGGAGACTTTTTTTTTTCTCATTGGGAGTACCCATCAAATGAAGCTTCACTACTTTAGTCTAAAATATTTCTTGGTAGTTTTGTCTCCTTTTCATTTTATGTGTAAAAATACATTACCCGGGGTTTTTTTGGTAGAAAAACCTTTTCATCTCACCTTGAGTGTAAGTCTAGGTAAGACAACTCACATGTTAGTGAGATAGCTGCTGGGATGCCTGTGCATTATCCTGCCGGAGGATTGCACTGTTATTGTGTTTGCTTTTCTGAAAAGGGCTTTGCTGTAGCCACCTAGCAGCTAATTTGATATATGACCCAACAGGTAGTAGTTCTATGACAGGGGCTGTGGTCCTGTAAGGGCTCTTTCTTGCTATCTCAGGAAAGTTCAGGCTGGGCAGGTGGCTTCTGGTGGCAGCCAGAAATTGAGTAAGGTGGGAGAGGGGCTGCTTTGTCAGGTCAAACAGCAAACTGGCTTTCCAAAATGAAGAACTGGGAGTGGAGTATGGTGGCCATACCTCTCCTTTAAAAAGAGGACACTTATGGAAAATACATGTTGCAGGACTGCATTGGTTCCAGTGAAGCCCTGCACCATGTATTTTTCATAAGCGCCTCTTTTAAAGGGGGATTATGGCCACCCTAGAGTGGAGGGAGGAGGGGAAAGGCTGTGGCGCAGTAGCAGCATTGTTCTCATTCATCAGATTTTCACAAAACCATTGTCGGACTCGCTGTATTTCTGCCCCTCTTCTTGTTAGCAGAGAGATGGTTTAACTTCCGAACCGCGTTTGCCCATCCCTATCAGGGACTTGCATGCAGCTGGATCTGAGGAATAGCTCTGCCTTTTTGTACCCAGATTGTCTGGCTGTAAGAACAAGACATGCATCTTAGCAGAAGACAGACTTGTCTTGCCTTTCTCTCCTGCAGTAATACATCCTTCTCCCCCCTCGCCCCACACTGTTCTAAAATGATTTTATTCCCTGTGTAGGTGAGCAGACAGAAGGAAAGACAAAACAAATTTTCTTCTTTTTAGTTGCATGTCTTGCTCCTGCAGCCAGATGATTTCAGATCCAAAAGGCAAACTGTCTGTTAGATAAGACTTCAGGGGATCTCCAGATTAGATGCATACCAAACCCAGATGTTGAAATTGCAGTCTATCCCTAGAGGCACACTCTGTTGAGAAGAGGGGCAGAAATTTATTCAGTGTGGGTATTTATTTATTTTTT
Organism: Sphenodon punctatus; assembly: GCA_003113815.1. Taxonomy (NCBI): domain Eukaryota; kingdom Metazoa; phylum Chordata; class Lepidosauria; order Sphenodontia; family Sphenodontidae; genus Sphenodon; species Sphenodon punctatus. Next base: position 1,925,179 of record QEPC01001921.1, on the reverse strand, counting down.
AAAATCATCATATATTCTATAGTAACTTATCAAATTTTAAGTGAACCTGCCCCCAAAATGCTCCAGCCCACCAGCCTAAAAGTTCACCAGGTGCTGCTGGTTTCCTAGTTAATCAAACCAATAACTATGGGCTGAGTTATATCTTCTCTTGGCAATAAAATGAATTTTATTTATACATCTTATGTATTTGTATTTGATCTTAGGTATTGAATTGTTTTATATTTTTGTATTTTGTTGTGAGCTGCCCCAAACTGCTGTGTGAGCAGGAGGGAGTGGGCCAAAAAATGATGTGAAATAAATAAATAAATAAATAAATAAATACCTGCAAGAAGGGTGCAGAAGACCAGGAATTCAGGCGCGCAGCGCCCACTGAGCAGCCTCAGCTTTATGCCGAGGGCTGTCAGGCTGTGGAAGCCACTGAGCCCGGTTACATTTTTTCCCCTTCCTTCTGGTGGGCAGCCCACTCCCGCTGCTCTCTACTCTCCCTGGGCGGGTGGGAAGCCTCCTTAGGAAGCCTTGCCTTGCACTGCTGCAGTCCGGCGGTGACGGGTCCCCACATGGCACTGTGGCTTGAATTTCCTGGGGCTGCCTTCAGTGGCCACCTAGATCAGCTGCTTAGTGCTTCTGACTGCAGCTGAAAGCAGCCAATCTAGGCGGCCGCTGGTGGCCCCGGGAACTTTAAGCCGCAGCGCCGCATTGGGGACCGTCACTGCCGGACTGCAGCAGCACAAGGCAAGGCTTCCTAAGGCGGCTGCCCGCCCTGGGAGAGAAGAGAGCAGCAAGAGTGGGCAGCCCACTGGAAACAGTCCTGCATCCAGCTGCTGTTTCAGCCTCTGCTGCCACAGTTGCCGCTGAGCTGTTGGGTGGCCCACACGGGTAGGTGAGGGGGAAGTGGGAGGGGAGGGAGGGCTTTCTGGGGAGGCACTGTTGCTCTGCACAGTTGGGTGGGTGGGGGTTGGAGTGGGAAGGGGGCAATCACAAACTAATTATGGGGTTGGGGGGCACAAGGGTTATGGGGTGGGTTCATGGGGATCAGTTCATTTGTGCCCCTAATAATCAACTGTTCCCACAGTGGGGGCAGCTGATTATTGGGGGCACAAATGAACTGGTTATGGGTGGGAGGCAGTGTGAATTGATTATGGAGCACAAATGAACTAGTCATATGGGTGGGGGGCAGCATTAATTGATTATAGGGACACAAATAAACTGGTTATGGATGGGGGCAGCATGAATTGATTATGGGGCACAAACGAACTGGTTATGGGTGGGGGCAGTGTGAAGTGATTATGGGGCACAAATGAACTGGTTATATATCTAGAAGAATGTCTCTTTGAATGGTAATAATGGGCTGCATATTGGGGTGTCTTGTGTGTTTGATTGTGGCTTGGCCATTTGGAATTTAGTACTCTGCATGCGCACTTTATTACATGCTTTCTGCTTGCAGAAAGTTTGTAGTTGGAATTTTGAGAAACACCCAGTTGTAAACCATCATTGAGGGTGCAGTGAGCACAGACAACCTCCATTTTGAGGAATGGCAAAAGTGCCTTTAAAGTTAATTCACATGCATGCGAGCTGGACAGCGCCCTCAGGCCTGCTGGCCCGGGCAGCGCCCCCAGGCCCACCGCCCTGGTGGTGTTGCAGACAAAAGGGATGGGGGGGCATCTTGATTTCTTGTCCAGGGGTCCATTCCACCCTAGCTACGCCTCTGCAGGAATTCACTGACCTTGCAGAAGTTCCCAGTTATCTTTCCTGCTAAGGGGTCTTGGAGGAAGGAAGGATGAGGAACCTGCCAGTCCTGGGCAAAGGTGGCAAGGCTTAAGGGGCAGCAACTCTCTGGCCAGAGCAACCTTTTCCCAGCAGCAATTTTGTCACATGGTGACTTGTCCACATGACAAAACGTCATGGCTGAAAAGGGGCAAGTTGCTACATGTGGACAACCTCTAAATGCCACTGAAACAATAAGGCTTTTCAGATTGCAAATCAAATGTAAATATTTCCATTGATTAATTCTCAAATTTGAACCCCTCAAAAACCTTATAATTCACCAAGTTGGCATTTTAATCAAAGTTAAGTTATATATATACAGAGTCAGACTATGGTCCATCTTAGCTCAGTATTGTCATAACCTGACATGACAGAAGGGTTTCAAACCAGCTCTCCAGGGACTCCGGCAGAGGTATCACCCGGGTGTGCTACCAGAGATCTTGAATAAAAAATGCCGGGGCTTGAACTTGGGACCTTATACATGAAAGCATGCACGCTACCACCTGAGTCACAGCCCACCCCAAAACCTTTCAAACAAAGTTAAACTTTTACTTCTGCTTGCCTAGTTAAACTGTGCAATTTGTTAACTCTCAATTAGTCCTTTTTGAAACTTCAGTAACTAGTGTTTCTGTTAAATACTACACATGAGAAACACTGACTTGAATGGATTCTCTGCTGTGTAGTGTGTGGTCAAAACTCCTGTTAAAGCCAAAATAGTAAATTGTGAATTAAAACATTTAATGAACTGTGAATTCTGAATGAACAAAAATGGGTTTCACAAGCAACCCCTCTGTGCAACTTCAAGCCTAACTCGCCAGTGTGAGGAAAATCTGAATTTACATATGCATGACATTTCTCAGATTTGAACTTGGCTTTGTATATTTGCTTCATCTCCTTAATCTAAAAGAAGAGGCTAGAGATAATGGGTGAACAGAGCAAATGAATGTAGGGAGTCAAACATAAGTGCCACCTAAAAAAATTCTGTTAACCCCTCCTGGCACACCAGCCCCCTAACCATCCCTCTCCCAGGTTGGCCACAGACTTCTTGTGTTCAGTCATTTGATTTATCTGATTCAGAACCCTGTATGGAAAGGAGGAATAATTAGACTTATTTTCTCTTTTGTGTGGCACCTAGCACAAGGATAGAACTGCGTTGGCTGGAGCCTGTAAGCCTGACTGCTAGTACTGCTGGCAGTCAGTATTACTGCTAGTACATCATACCAATCTCTCTGTAACCTCTGGTAGGCATCAAGGGAAGTGTCTCCTTTCCCTCCCCACCACAGCTCCTGTATAGCCCTTGCAGAGGGTCAAAGAATTGTCACAGTGCCTGCTGTGTTCACCCTACTTACCAACAAGGACATGCAGAGAGGTGTTCTTCGTGGCTGCTTCACAATTATGGAACTCCTTTCCTATGGAGATTGGTTTAAGTCCATGCTTACTCATCTTCTGGCATGGATGTAAAACTTGTAGTTTGGTCAGACATTTGGCAGGCAATCCTAGGTTTGAATAGGAATGATTAGGGGGTTGGTGTGTGAGGAGGGGTTAACAGAATTTTTATATGTGGCACTTTGTCAGTCACCCTGGGCAAAAACACTCCAAGTCTTCCCCCAGCGTAGGGCTTGCAGTGTAGGCAAAGCACAGCATTTCTGCATCCAGGTAATAAGCTGGGAACATGCCGGAGCACCGCAAGTGAAGTGGGTTGCTCAAACTAGAGCACTGGCAAGAGGTGGAGCAGCGGTCTGTTTACTCGCAGATGGGCTGCTGCAGCTCAGCCTCAGGCTGTGGGTTACCCTTGCAATGGCCATAGAGCTGCAGGTGACAGCCTAGAGCGGCTGGCAATCTTCCCACAGCTATATGGTGTGGGGGAGGGTCTGTGGCAGTGGCCTACCCCCAGATGTGCAGACAGAGCAGAGGTGGAGCAGTCTGCTCCAGCCTTGCTTGTGGTGCTCTGAAGCACTACTCAAACTGGGACACCAGCCTGAGGCAGAGCTGCGGTCTGTCTGCTGTAGCTCTGCTCTTAGCTGGCTGTTGTCCTGCAACTCTATGGTTTGGGGAGGGGGCTCTGTGCAGGCAGACCACAGGCTGAGGCAGCTGCTCAGTTTGTATAAACCCAACCCAGGAGGGATTGGACATGGACGGACAGGCAGTGTCTTTCTAAATGAGATCTGAACTATTTACCTCAATGACAGAGGACTGTAGTCTCAGTAAAGAGAGAGGGCTGCTCTTCTCTTTGCCCTCCAAGGTCAGAGGGTGGAAGGGGAGAATGAAGGTGTCTGTGTATGAGAGTGTGCAGGGAGAGGAGAGAATGTGTGTGTGTGAATGCGTGTGTCTGGATGAAAGGGGTGGGGTAGGGATGGTACAACACTGCATTGCTTTTTCCAAGCCACCCACCCAGCTCCTTTGTCCATCACAAAAAGCAACTGAGAAACACTGCCACTGAGGGCATTTTTACATGAGGCTTGTTTATTATTATTTATTATTATTATTATTATTTTATTTATTTTATTATTATAACCATTTATATAGCACCAGCGATGTACCTGGCTCTTACAAAGAATAAGATAGACATGGTCCCTGCTCAAGAGCTTACAATCTAAAGATGGGGGAGGGGAGACAGGGAAGGGGAAAACAGAGGGAGAGACAAGGGATGCGACAATCATGAGGATGCAAGAACTCAGGTACACATGCTTGGCTTGGTTACAGTAAATTGGGAGTTTGCAGATAAGAGGTGCTTAGTAGGAGTTCGGAAGGGCGGAGTGGAAGAGGTGGGTTTTGAGGAGGGACTTGAAGGCGTGGAGGGTGGGGGCGAGGCAGACGAGGGCAGGGAGTGAGTTCCAGGTGTGCGGGGCAGTGACGGAGAAGGGACTAAGGCGGTTGGGGGAGCAGGGGAGGCTTGGGAAGGTGAGGGAGGGGATGGAGGAGGAGCGGAGTGCTCGAGCAGGGGTTCGGAGGGAGATCAGGGCAGAGAGGTAGGGGGGAGCGAGGTTGTGAAGGGCTTTGTAGGTGAAGACGAGGAGCTTGTGCAAAATACGCTCGGGAAGAGGGAGCCAGTGGAGAGAGGAGAGGAGAGGCTGCATGTGGTCAAAGCGATGGGCTAGGTGGATGATCCTGGCAGCAGAGTGTTGAACAGAGATGAGGGAAGCAAGGTGAGAGTGGGGAAGGCCAGCGAGGAGGAGGTTACAATAGTCAATGAATGAGATGACTAGGGTGTGCGTGAGAGTTTTGTCAGAGGAGACAGACAGAAAAGGGCGGATCTTGGCAATGTTGTGGAGGGAGAAGTGGCAGGATTTGGCCACGGAGTCAATATAGGGTTTTAATGTAAGGTGCAAGTTGAAGATGAAGTCCAAGCTGCGAGCTTGGGGGACAGGGAGGAGGATGGTGACCCCGTCAATGGTCTCCATCCTACCTTGTGGCTTTCTAAAGTGCAAGAGAGACAAACTCTTGCACATGGGGGTGTGTGTGTGTGTGTTAGACCCTCACCCCCACTACTTGATGTCTGCTGGGCACCACTGGAAACAGTGGGCGCCGGTGAACCTTGCGCATGCTTGGAGATGCGGACTTGTAAAAACTTTGATATGGGGGTTTTACAAATCTGCCTTCCAAGCATGCGCTAGTTTGTTGGCGCCCGTGGTTTCCAATGGTGACCGGCGGACTTCCAGCCGCGGTGGCGAACGTCTAACTCCCCCTATGTGCATTTATTTCTCACGCACTTTAGAAAGCTGCAAGAAACATGCCTCGTGTAAAAACTCCCTCAGTCAGAGTAATTTTGGTGCAAAAAAAGAATTATCCAAGGCATGAAGGAGGATGGATTTGCAGGACTGGGGTAAACAGTTGCAGGGTGTGGGCTGCAGAGAGATACAGGTGTAGTAATGGGAAAGGTATGCTGAGACTCTGCGGGCTGTGTCTGTGTCATGGATACAGCCTGCAGATCCAAACCCACTGCTTGAGCGTAGTCACTCACTTCTGCCTCCTCCCCCTGCCCTCCACCCCCTCCAAGCTCACTCCTTTAACACTTGTGGGTAGGGGCTGGATATGGAGACCAAGTCCAGTAATTCAAAAAGGACCAAATAAAAATGATATTCAGAATACAGATTAGAAGTTCTTCATCCTTTCTGTACATGTTGGGCCACATCATCCTTTGTGTAACTCCTAGAATTAAACTAGGGCTCAATTTGACCAAACCTCTGTTGAGATCAATCTGGATGAAATGTGCTATGTAATGCTAAGGTATTTTAAATATGACACAGCCAACTTAGAGTAGAAACAAACATTACTTTCCAAGCAATAAATACATTAAAAATGTTACATGATGTTTGGTTATGTCATCTTCCAATGCATCAGAAATGTCCAAATATGTCCCATCTGACTCCCTTTGTCCATTCAGGATGCTGATCCATCCAACCAATCTTACAACATCCCTGGTAAAGTAAAGCTTTTTGCAAAGTATACCAGCTGAAGTTCTTAGTTTGGCAGGGAATAACAGCTAGAGGCCTTGAATCTAATTATTCCACTGTTTCCTGGAATTATTCTGGAACTTCATCTTGGACAATAGCTGGATGAATAGCTGTAGTGGATGCAACAATTCTCAGTTCTCATGTGGGAAAAACATTTTTCAGATGGGAAGTCCCATTGCAAAATCTATGATAAATGAACACAAACATCTGGCATTGGATGCCTTTCCACTCAACAGTTTGTAATAAGAGCCTCCCAGTTGTTATATGATCATCCACTGGTAATGATTATTTATGTACCATTTTGTCTCCAGGTTGACCAAGCAACTTTTGGAAACAGAAAAGAGTTGTCTTGCAGAACAAGTCAACCGTTAGCATTTCCATTCAAAAAATCATCAGGCTTCAAAATGTAGGGCAGAATTTCTACAGCTGTGTTCAATCCAAACTTCCAAGAAAAGAGAGCCTGCTCAATGTTATGACCTGACATTCAGGGCCGGACTTAGGAATTTTGTGTCTCAAGGCCCTTCTCAGGCTGCTGCCCCCAAGCCAAGCCCCGCCCCCACGCTGCATGTTCATGGGTGGGGGAGTTCTGTGTGAATGATACGGCATGCACACCTGCAGTGACTGGGGGGTGCGTGCACACGCCTGCCTAACACGCATCCCCACTCACCCCCTGCTTGTCCCCACACACGGAGCAACTGGGGAAAATGGAGGTTGCTCCATGGGTGCGGATGAGCGGGGGGTGAGTGGGGATGTGGATGCGGCCGTGTGCACGCCCCGCCCACGCACCAGCGAGCCCACAGACCCCACCCCCACCTGACGGAGCCATGTAAAAAGGGAATGTGGGGAGCCACTCGAAGAAGAACAGAAGGTTGCTGCCTTGTAAACAAGATTCTTTGAGATGGCTCCAAGGATTCTCACAACACCCAACCTTCCAGTTCTGCATGGAATTTTTTTCTTATATTCTTAGGAAGGGTTGGAAGGAACTGTCATTCTGAGGGGGGAGAGTGCTTTTTATAGTAGAGGCGCTCGAGACCATCACGTCGTCTATTATTTGAATAGGGTGAGCATGTCGAAAAGCAGTGTGTCTCTGGAAACTGAAGGATAGATAGTTTTTTTTAAAAAGTATATGAAGTCAAAGTGGTTCAAATGATAGCTTTTACTGGACCAACTGCTGTTGGTGAAAATTTCCACCAACAGCAGTTGGTCCAATAAAAGCTATCATTTGAACCACTTTGCTTCCATCTGTCACTTCATACCAACGTGGAAACCACACAATCTCTTTGGAAGCCAAAGTAATTCAGGCAACATCTTCTGTTGGAACAAATTCTGTCGTTGAGAGTATGCAAAGTTTTACACCACACAGGCTATTCCTCAGGCAAGTAAAAAAATCAAGAAAGGCCTCACCCTGAAAGCCTGCATACTTTTTATTGGACCAACTTCTGTTAGTGAGAGTATTGTCTGAACTACTTTGTCTCCATCTGTTATATTTGGGGACATCACAGCAGCCACTCTAGTCTCTCTGGTCTTTAAAGGAAACTACATCCCAGGATCTAAGGATACTTTGAGAGAGTGTGATAAAACTTTCTGGCAATATTTAGTTTTAAAAAATATATATATACCTAGTTCCTCTCTCCTATCCTAGAGCTGTATTAGTTATTTAGCCTAGTCATATAGCTACTTAAATTTTACAATTTAATGTAATGTAATGTTTTGTTTGTTTGTTTGTTTGTTTGTTTGTTTTGTTATAACCTCTGGTTAGTACAAATAAAGTTGAATTGAATTGAATTGAATATCCTAGCGGGCACACCACTGTCCACTTTCCTCATAGGAAAATGGTTAGTCACCAACATCTCTAAAGAAGCCACAACATTTTTCTCAATGTGTTCTATCCATCCACATGTATGGTTTTGGTTATTGACTTATGATGTGGAGTCTAATTATTGATTACAATGACTTCCCAGGAGCAATAGTTAATATTCTACCTAAAGTTCTAAAGATTTCCCTCTACCTTTAAGTCTTTCTGAAATGTGTTCCTGGCTTTTCATCATCTTTCATATCCCAGTTTGCTCCCAGCTGTCTGCTTGACTTTCCCCCCAGCTTCCTTAGGTTGCATTCTTCAAGCCTCTAACTCTGAAGTAGTCCCACCTAAATCAGTTTCCTTTGCTCACTCCCAATCTCATGCAAAGATAAATGGTGACCCTTCCCTCCCCTCATCCACTCCCAATGTGGCAGGCACAAGCTCAGTAGTGATCTTCTCTTGCCCTCCCCCACTGAAGCTGTCAGCCACAGAGAGAAACTGATGTTTCATTTCATTTCACTTTTTATTTGTACCCCGCAATCTCTTGCCACAGGCAACTCGAGGCGGCTCACAACAAAATGAAACAACTCCTAACACAATATACAAAAATACAATATGGTCAACAAGACCCACAAGAAAAACACCCCCACATTCTTAAAGAATAACTTAACAAATTCATATCTACAATACCCACCTTCAATCTCCATTACTCTACCCTCCTCACACGCCTTCCTGCTCTCACCAGGAAGTGAGTCCTTTCCACAATACAACATAAGAAAAATATCATATATATTGTTAATTTCTCCCCACCCGTCTACATACAATTGTAATACATAATTAGTTTCTACTAACCCATACAAACTTCATTTACAGAGCATAAGTTAAACAATCCCCTCAATCCCCCAGCACTTCAATTTGCCTACTATCCACATCCTCCTTCTCCCCACCCCCTGCTCCCACAAGGAAGAGGAGCCTTCTCCAAATATCCAGTTCTTCACAAAATTTGTATTCCCCGATGGAACAGCTCTTCTTCCCACCCATACTTGCTATGTGCGATTGAGCACAGCTCACTGCATTCATAGATCTGCTCCAGTTTATCCACAGAAGAAAGGGGATGTTGAATGTATATAAGCCGTGGTAGCCTCTACAGTGTATGTTAGGGGTAAGGGTTGGGAGTCTGGGACAAGAGGATAAGGATAGTGATGCACAATGCTGACTTACCCTCCTTTCCTGCCTGCCACACAGTCTGCCACACATTCAAGGCCACCTGCACTGTTCATGTACTAACCAGCTGCAGTATATGCATGCACAATTTAGGTGACTTTGCAATCATTCAACAAAGCCATGCAACTGCATCAGTTGCATGGTATTAAAGTGACCTAGAGTTACAATGGATACTAAAATCAGTACATGTCAGTAATGCAGGTGAGAGACACTGTGGGGGTGAGGGCAGCCTTTGAAAGTGTCAGGCCCCGGCTGGGGCCACTGCAGGAAGAACTGTGTCTTGAAATACTAAGGGCCCATCTAAATGTGCTGCATGCCAAAAACAAACAAACATTTCTCTCTTTGTATTATGACAATACTAGTCTTGTGGTGAAAAACGATTTGTTTCTTTGAAACAACTCAGAATCCTGTACCAGCATGGTGCTGTATTAATACCATATAACCTACAAGATAAACTCAGTTAATGTTGGAAAAAGCATTTGACAAGGTAAAGAGTGCATCTGTTCTGAATAGACAAAAAACTATTATTGAGCATTTCTGAGGTTCTGAGTACCAGTCCTGAGTGTTCAGGATGATCCTCAGAACTATGGAGAATACTTGGGATTCAGGGGGGCAGAGGGCAGTGCGGCTAGCAGCATGGGCCAGGGAAAGGAGGTCAGGGAATAGGGAACCAGGAGGCAGTGAAGGGGGTGCATGGATGGCAGTAAAGGGATGAAAGGGGGTGCCACTCACCTAAAAGCCACCACTAGTCAGATGTGATGCTGTCTGGACTGGACTCTGCCAAGCCATGGGAGCCAGTCGCACAGCTCTTCTGCCTGTCACTGCTTCCTTTGAATGAGGTAAGGATTTCTAGGAACATGCTGGTAAATGTAGTCCATCTTGCCTGGGAGTAAGCAAGTTCCAAGAATGCTCCAAGGGAGCTTTAGGAGCATGCTCGTATTCGAGCATGCTCCTAAAGCTCCCTTGGAGCATGCTGGGGAATGTAGTCTGGCTTGCTCCCAGATAGAGAAGCAGAAGACTGGAAGTGATGTGAGTCAGCCTGTGGAGCAGTGTGTGCCAGGATTGGCATCCTGGAATGCCCCAGTAATTCAGGCACTGGGTACCCAATGCAGGGCTGGGTACCCTGTCAGGTGTCTGCTGAGGTGCCTAAAAATGTGGGTATTACTCATGAGTAGCACTAGCATATGTGCTACTCACTGCAGCTCTAGTCTGGATGCTTGAAAGCAGATAGGATTACCACATTCCCTCGGGCCCTGACCCAAATGGGGAAGGACAAAGGGACTTTCCTGCCCTTTCTGGCATTGCCACATTCCCTTACAAGCATAATGACATTGTGATGCCTGGACAGTTCAGAAAACTTGAACTTTGTAGAGGAGCAGTAAAGAGTCTCTCCCACCACTTTTCTGACATGACCTTACTCCCTTATGCTCATAAGGCTAAAATCTCTGGGTTTTAACCCATCAACTCTGGGCAAATCTCAATTTCTCTAGAGTTTGCAGAGGTGCCTGGACAATCCAGAAGATTGGAGCTTCAGTGTGTAGCAGTAAAGAATCTCTCCCACCACCTTTCTGACATGGCCTTTGGGTAGGAGAGCCTGTTTACTGCTCCACACGGACACTCCAATCTTCTGGATTGTGCAGGCACTTCTGCACCCAGAGATTTTGGTTCAAGCCCAAAAGGGCAGAGATCCTACCAGCAGGTGGGTTGTTGGCCACCTTGTCCTTATCTACATATGCTGCTAATTCTCACCCCTCTCTCTCCCTCTCTCTCTCTCTCTCTCTCTCTCTCACACACACACACAGTCACACACTTTTGATACAACTTGGGCAAGTATTTAGCTTGGGAACTACAAGCCTTCAGCTAATACGGAGGGCGAGTTCTGTTCTGGTATGTATCTCCAGGGATAGGTCACCAGTTTGCATATGCAAAAAGCATCTCCAGTAGGTATGAAAGTGTGGAAGAGCACATTCAATATCTTGTTATCCGGAGGGGGGGGGCGTATATTGAGCCCACCTTGTCTTAATACCTTATCTCTTGTGTCAAGAGAGATTGCAGGGAGGCCGGCAGCAGTTTCACCCAGATGACATATGACTGAAGGAGGCATGAGTCCCTATTAATTATTATTATTATTATTTTATTTTATTAACAAACATTTATAGAGCGCCAGCAGTGTACCTGGCACTTTACAAAGTAATAAAATAGACATGGTCCCTGCCCCTAGGGCTTACAATCTATGTCTCTCCCACATCTTCTGGGTTTTTTTTAAACTGAATTAAATCGCATTACTACAGCACTTGCAGGATTTGCAGTTAAAATAATTTATTGGTGGAAACTGGGATCTTAAATCCCAACACAAAAAAGCAGAAGAAAGCATCAGGACCCCAAGTAGGGTCACACCATCTGCAGATGGGAGCAGGTCATGATCCCAACTGGTATTTCATATATTTTGATGTCCTTGTTATTGTCTGGAAAGATGAAGTCTCAAAGTGGCATCACTTGTGTAAAAAACTTGAGAGCCACTGGCTTATTACTTCAAATCTTTGAAGGTGGTAGAGAAGAGCCACTAAGAGGTTACAAGGTACACAAAGTCCTCCGTGGGACAAGAGTCACAAAAAGCTGATCAAAAGGAACACTATTCCTTTGATCAGCTAATGCATCTATTCTGCTAACTCACTACACATCTTTCTGCTAATGCATCTATTCTTCCTTCATTCCTACACCAGCCATTACCCACTATTAAACATATTAAATTCATTACATAAACATTTAAATCCAACATTCCTTCAGTCCTACACCAGCTGCACTAGTATTCCCAGCCCCCCC
>QEPC01001921.1:1871217-1900253 GCA_003113815.1 Sphenodon punctatus | reverse complement strand
CTCGATTACTGCAACCTCCTCCTTGCTGGCCTCCCTCACTCTCACCTCTCCTCCCTTATTGCAATCCAAAACTCTGCTGCCAAGGTCATTCACTCTGCCCATCACTTCGACCATGTGCAGCCTCTCCTCTTCTCTCTCCACTGGCTTCCCATTCCCGAACGTCTCCTGTTTAAACTCCTGGTTTTCACATTCAAAACACTCCACAACCAAGCTCCCCCTTACCTCTTGGACCTAATCTCCCTACACACTCCTGCACGCGCTCTCTGCTCTTCCTCTGTCCCCTCCCTCCCTCTTCCTCGTTTCTCCTGCTCACCCAACCGCCTTTGACCCTTCTCCCTCGCTGCCCCCCATGCCTGGAACTCCCTCCCTACCCACATCTGCCTTACCTCCTCTGTCCGCTCATTCAAATCCCTCCTCAAGACCCACCTTTTCCTTGCTGCCTTTCCCAATGCCTGTTAGTTTTTCCCCATACACTTACTGTCGGCCCTCCTCTGCTGACTGCTGCTACCAACCTCTTTTTAACCAAGCCAAGCATACACACCTGAGATTTCGCATCCGCTTGAATGTTTGTTTGTCTTCTCCCCTGTCTCTCCCACTGTCCCCTCTCCCTGTCTCCCCCTCCTTGTCTTTTAGATTGTAAGCCACAGGCAGGGACCACGTCTATTTCTATGTTCTGTACAGCACCAAGTGACTGGCGCTATATAAATGTTTACAATAAAAATAATAATAATAATCTAGATCCTGTGCATTCAAGCTCCTCCATAAGGCATTGTAAAGATAATGCCTCTGCACTCTGAGCCAGGAATCTCAGCCAATACCTAATTAGGGCCTTTTTGCTCAAGCAGTCTATTGCAAGTGAACCTGTCTCCGCACGGACCACTGCTCCAGGAACATTTTCCCCTACCATAAGTAGTTGACGGAGGGATTGATTCTGCACTCTTTCAAGGTCCATGACGTTTGGATAAGGAATAATCTCCAGGCCAAAGGTGGCTACTGAGTGAACTTTCAGATGGTAAGTTTGCAAAAAAGTTGAAGTAGGAACATGCTTTGATAGATTCTCCGCTTTTACTATACATAGTGCTGCCCTAGCTGACCTACTGGTTCTGGATTTGATATGCACGCACCAGGAGCCTCTATTAGAGAAAGTGATTCCTAAATAGGAAAATGATTTAACCACCTCCAATGCTTTCCCTTGGATTATCCAGCTAGATTTTGAAAATTTGGCTCCTAGGACCATTACTTTGGATTTCATAACATTAATGTCCACACCATTCAGCTCGCAGTACGCCATTAATCTTGCAATCATCCCCCTTAGGCCCCTTTCAGTTTGGGAAAGTAAGACCACATCATCAGTGTATTGCAGGGCATAAATTGCCTGTTCCCTGACCCTAGGTGGGTCACAGGGTCCCGTTTTTATAGCATCCAACAAATCCGAGACATGGGGTATTTTCAGACGTTATGTGGTCCCGATTCACCACAGTGAATCCCCAGCGGGGGTGAACTGAACAACCACCCCCTGTGGTAAAAAAAAGCCCCGAACATATGTGATGGGACAGGGACCATGGCAGGGAATTGGGCCGCCGGATCACGGCCTGGGGCAGCACAACAGACGTTACGCTGATCCCGGGCTGGGCCGTGGTCAAAGCATCCGGAAGGTGCTGGGGCGGCTCATCCCGGCTGCTGCTGTGTGCCCTTTAAATCTCCCTCCCCGGCCTGCGTTGTCGCTCATCACCTGGCAGCGACACTGCGTGCTTTGTCCCCAGCTGGGAATAATTTCCTTTGCTTCTGGTCGGTGGTTGCCGGCCAGACGTTACTTTTTGTTGGTTCCCATCGGGAATCTCTTTGACCACGCTTTCGGAGATTGTCTGGCGGGGAGCCCCAGAAGTGTGGTTGAAATTGACCCCATGTGGGTATTTACCGTGGTGAACATCTGGAGGCTGTCGATCAGACGTTCAGGGCACTTTGGCCCCGCTGCGGGATTGACCATGGTTCACTGTGGTTGACTGTGATCTCGTAACATCTGAAAATACCCATACAGATTAAATAGTAAGGGTGCGAGGATGCACCCTTGTCGAACTTCCCTTGCAATTAAGCTTGGTGAACTTGGTCTATTTCCCTTCCCTATTCTAACTCTGGCCGGATTGTCTGTATGAAGCTGGATCAGGATAGCCAAAATCCTGTCATCGAAGCTCAAGGCCTTCAGCTTCCTCCAGAGATTAAATCTTAGGATAGAATCGAAGGCCTTGGTAAAATCAATGAAGGCCAGGAATAATTTTCCTTTTCAAATCTTAGTATATTTAAAGATTAAGTGTTCCAATATAAAGCAGCAATCTATTGTTGAAGACCCACATCTGAACCCAAATTGTACCTTGGGGATCAGTCTGTTTTCATCAGCCCATTTCTGAATTTGGGGAAGTAATATTTTAGCATATAGCTTTCCAATAATAGACAAAAGGCTAATTGGCCTATAACAAGCAGGGTCCATATGATCTCCTTTCTTAAAGATGGGGACTATCCAGCTCAAACACCAAGACTCTGGGACCCTACAAGCAGCGTTAATTGAGTTGAACAATCTCACAGAACTAAAGACCACCACAAAGGAGCATCTTGGAGCACCTTGGCAGTAATACAGTCGGGCCTAGGTGCCTTATTTACTTTCAGTGATTGGATTTGTTCTTCTATTTCTTCTACGGTGAACTCAAGAACCTGCAGGGATAAAATTCCTTGGTTTACCATCTCAATGCAGGATTCACGAGCTACTGGAGATCCCTCTTTAAATAAGAGCCCAAAGAAATCTTCCCACTTACAACTCGTAATTGGGGCACTAAATGAGCCACGAGTTGGCTTAATTATGGAGTTCAGTATATTCCAAAAGCGGCTCGCATCCCCTATCCTTAAGGCTACCATCAGTGATGACCATTTTAAAAATAATAGTTAACTCTTTTAGCCTTTATCGATGTTTTATACGAGTTCCTAAGCTGCAAATATTTATTTCTGAGGAGATTAGAGTACTCCTTTGCCCATAATTTCTTAATTATCTTCAGATGTCTCTTAGCGCTTCTGCATTCTTGGTCAAACCATGAGCTCTTTCCCTTAGAATATGACTGATCCTGGGTTGAAGCAAGATTATCTCTAAAAAAGCTCATAATATCATTAAACTGTTGCAGCACTAGATTTATGTCATGAACGTTAAATAGTGCTACTCTCAACTGGTAAAGCTCCTTGGTGTTACATAACTCATGGACTTTAACTATCATCTGCACCATAGGCCATTTTATTGGATGGTGATGTTCCTCATCCTTTAGCTTAAAAGGCAAGTTATCTACACTCTGGCAAGGGGCACTAAGCAGCACTTTCAGGAGAGCATAATCACTTTCAGGCCTAATTTCCAAAGAGAAATCATGACACTTCTCCCAGGTGTAACGATCCACAATTATATAGTCCACTGTGCTTTTGCCCTGAATACTCACAAACGTAAATTCCCCATATGGATCCTGTCAGGATCTTCCATTAAAGCTATAAGATCCAATTTTTGAAGGAGAGAGGTCAAGTGTCGTCCTGAATTATTTACCTCTTTGTCCTTTGAATGCCTCAACAGTGGTCCAGGAAACCCACAGAAGGATTCGTTTAGCTCAACATCATTAGTATCCCCAGTTCTAGCATTCCAATTTCTGACCAGAATAACCCCAGCCCTGGGGAATTGTTCCTCCAATGAGTTTAATTAATTGGGGGAGTTGAGAAGTGTGAGGGCTTGCAGGAAGCCGCGGAGCGCAGCCGGGACCTCTAATTGAACTGCCTTGCCCACCTGCAATTGACTGGCCTCTCCCTACTGCGGGGCTGCCAGCGAGCGGGGGCGGAGCCACGGCACCAGGGAGAAAGAAAACACAAGCAGTGAGCAGAAGGCGTTGGGGAGTTGAGGAGTGTGAGGGCTTGCAGGAAGTTGCGGAGCACAGCCGGGACCTCTAATTGAACTGCCTTGCCCACCTGCAATTGACTGGCCTCTCCCTACTGCGGGGCTGCCAGCGAGCAGGGGCAGAGCCACGGCACCGGGGAGAAAGAAAACACAAGCGGTGGCCCGTAGGCGCGAGCCACGTGTGCGAGCCTAAGGGCACAAGCACAAGGGCTGCTTCCCCTTGGGAGTCGCCCTTGGAGCATCCGGAACATAAGAGCCCCCCCCTTAAAGTAAAAGGGTGTGGTTGGGACTCTAGGATTTGCCCTGGTGCTCCTCCTTTGTAACTGTTAATATGGATTGTAAGCAGCTTCGCCCTTCTTCCCTTTCTAGTCTTGAATCTCCACCGGTGGCTATTAGGTGGAGGGGGAATAGTATATCTCTATCTAGCAGGTATGCATGTTTCTATCCTGAGGATGAAACTCTACATATGATCCAGCTTGTTGAGATCCCCCGCTATCTGCTACCCCTCCTCGTGGTTATTCGGATAAGCATCAAAACTCGCCTAAGAAAGACTTCTTCCAAGCCCAGACGAACCTGATAGCCCATACAGTTTCATTGCTGTTTTGTAGCATTTCAGACATTAGCGATTCTCTGGCTAAGGCCAGAGAACAGCTTGGAGAAGTTCTGGAAAAATTGGAACTAAGATCATCTGATCTGCAGAGAGACATTGATAGTTCTCGGTGTCATGAAACCTGGGAAGTAAGTAAAAGTTTGGTAGTTTGGTAGGCAGTGGGGCTGCCCGGAGAACTTCTGCTAGACCATACCAGAAGGTCCTCAGCCGTGGGCACAGAATAATTCCCAAGGCTGTTATCTTTAAAGTTTGTCATAATAATAGATCCCCTCCTCCAATCTGGTCAAGGATGTCAGAGATTGCACTACATCTGCCCAGCTTACTACACATTAAGGTTCCATCTGGGACTATCACTAAAATAACTCCCCTCACTTCCTTGAGGTGGATTTCGCTGGTTCTTGTTTATTTTGCATCAGCAACGTTAGTTGATATTATTTTTCGTGCCAGGAAATATCTTCTGAGGAAAGGGATCTCTATAGACCGAGCTGTACAGATGGGCCCCTCAACTGATTTTCAGTTTGGTGGTAGAGCCCCCCTTACTCCTGCTAATCAAATCCCCTTGGGGACTAGGAGACAGAGGTTACAAGCTCCGGTCTTTTCTCAGACCATGGGTGCTGTTCCTGAGAAACTAAAAGTTTCAGTTCCCTGTGAGGAATTCGGTAGTGAATTCATTAATGCAAGGAAAGAAAAGGATCATTTAGCCCCAGAGGTATTGGCAGTTAAGATTCATACGCCGGTGTGCCCCCAGCCAGAATTCCCAGTAGAGGTTAGGACTGTTTCACCAATGGAGGGGGTGGGTGATCCTCAATCCACTTCCGACCTGGAGAGAGGAGTGGATGAAAGGGTGGGTGTTTGGACGTCTTCTTTAAACCCATATGAGCCTCTAATTAAGGAATTGGGGACTTACCTGGTAGGCGATAAGGGTGTAAATGGTCCAGCCTCACTTTTCTCTATTTTTGAGAATTTGAATAACCTGGATCAGGACATATTAATACAAAAATTGGATACATTTAGGGATGGTATCTCTAGACTATAAGGCCCCTACTCCTGTGGAAGAATCTGACCAACATAAGCGGATATGTGATTGTGAAACTTGGACAGCTGCATGGTATTTAGCCTCTGGAGAGAGGGGGGACTCTGTCAAAAAGTCATTGATTCATTTGGAAGGGGGTTTGGCTTCCCCACTAGATATCGGGCTGCTATTAGCAGATCATACACCCTCTCATAGTGTACATGAAAGTAATGTTGTCTGCCCAAATCAAGATCAAGTACAAACCGTAGCTATACAGGAGTCTAATTGACAGGAGACAGAGGGTCCCAACTTCCAGGAATCAGTAACATTCCGGAAGGAAGTAGGATGTTGTGATTTAGCTAATATTCTCATTGGGGGGGGAGCAAGTGGTGGAGTCGGTATTAAAAATGTTATCCTGGAATATCTCAGGTATCAAATCGAATTTGATAGATTGGGACTGGATGGTCTATATCAGTCAATTAGATTGTGTTTTTTTCCAGGAAACCTGGTTGGGTCCTGGTGACACCTTGGACCCTGCTGTATTGGGTAGAGGGAAATTTATTCTATATTCCCATGAAGGATATAAATTAGCAAAAAAGGGCCGCCCATCAGGGGGGCTGATGATGCTTGTTTCACATCGGGAAGATCTTTCATTTAGTTTGATGCCCTCTAATAGAAGAGAATATCAGATTGGACTCTTTAAGTTTTCGGATTCAGTCCAATACTTGATAATTAATGTATATATTCCACCCTCTACTTCCAAATACTATTATGGTGATATCTGGGCTAACCTTGAGCAGAAGATTCATGAATTAGAATAGCTTTCCCCATATGCTAGATTAGTTCTTCTGGGGGACTGGAATGCCAGGATTGGCGACGACCCCGAATCAGAAAGAGGGAGGGAGGAGCTGGAGAAGGAACTGCCCAACTCCTCATTAATTCTCCCAATGCAATCTTATGATAAAGGCATAAATGATCTGGGTAGGTGCTTCCAGGCATTTATGGATAGACTTGGGCTCTTGGTACTTAATGGTAGGATAGCAGGAGATTTAAAAGGAGAATTTTTGTTTGTTGGGCCGCAAGGTCGGAGTACTATCGATTTTGCTTGTATTGAATCTAGTGAATGGGGGACGACTTTACAGCTTAACCTGGTGCTCAGGCCAGAAAGTCAGCATAAGGCATTGGAGCTACAGCTGACTTGCCGGCGAGACTCCTCCCAAGCCGTATTAGCAGGTGATGGTAAGGATAAGATGGTGGTATTAAGATCTTGGAATCCAACCACCCTGTTCTGCCGGATGCAAGATTTCTGTTACCATGGGGAATTACGGGACTTGGGTTGTGTGTTTATTCAGGAACTAGATGTCCCTGCAAGTTTCAAGCAATTCGCGAAAATTATAGATTATCTTAAAGAAAATCTCCTGACCGCTCCTCATAGTCAGTCTAATAAATTTAGCAAGGCATGGTATGATGACGAATGTAGGGCCTATAAGGTTCAGCTGTCAACTTCCAAGAGGCTGTGGACCAAATACAGAACACAGGCAGCTCAGTTCTATCTTACGATCCGGAGGCAGGAATATAAGCGCCTCCTTTATGAAAAACGTTGTGCATTTTATAGAAAGAAATGGGCCTCTTTGGCGGTTATGGCAAGGACAGGAAATTGTAAAAACGTTTGGAAAATCTTTAATTCTATCCTGAACCCGGGCCAAAAGCAGATGCTACAGGCAGTGCCAAACTCAGTATGGGAACTCTTTTTGGGGGATCAGTATGCTGGGTGTATTTTGCCCACTTCGGATATTGTCCCCATTTCAGAGGCCCGAGCCTCCTCTTTATTTCAAGCCCGTCATACAGGAATTAGACTTGGTTAAGAGGATCTGAGAACAAATAAAGCACCAGGTCCAGACTTCATAACAGCTGAGGTATTGCAGGCTGCGCCACACTGGTGGGCTGAAATTCTTGTTAAATTGTTTAGAGATATGTTCTGTGAATGTCAAATCCCCAGGGATTGAGGGAAAAGCTGGATAGTACCCCTATATAAAAAAGGTGATCGTTTGAACCCAGGGAACTATAGACCTATTAGTCTGCTGCCAGTTTTGGGGGGGAAAATTGTGACCTTAGTTCTCCAGCGAATACAAGAATGGGCAGATCATAGGGAAGTTATTCTGGTAGAGCAATTTGGGTTTGGAACAAAGAGGACCACAATGGATTGCTGTTTTATTGTCTCACACTTAATTAATAAATATGCTAAGATAAGAAAAGGCAGACTCTATCTTGCATTCATGGACTTTACTAAAGCATTTGATATGGTCCCTCGGGAAAGACTTTGGACCAAACTAAGGGCTATGGGCTTGCCGGAACACTTGCTTGCACTTCTGACGCAAATCCATGAATCCAATGTGGCCAAGGTTAAAGGGAAACTCGGCTACTCCCATAGCAATCCAATCCCTATTGAAAGAGGGGTGCGCCAGGGCTGTGTCCTGGCCCCCCTCTTGTTTAATCTGTATGTTTCGGACCTGCTGGAGGACATAAAAACAAGGAATTTACACCCGCCCAATATTTTGTCATATCAACTGCATGCGTTACAGTATGCAGATGACCTTGTGATTTTTTCACAAACAGAAAAAGGCCTGAAAGCTGCTATAGAAGCCCTTATGGATTACTGCTTTATTAATGGTTTGGAAATAAATTGCGCAAAATCCAAGATTTTTTTTTTGGGGGGGGGAATGCCGCTTATCGCAATGGACTATAAGGAACAACCATTTTTCTGTAGTCCCTTTTTTTTCTTACCTGGGAGTCTTCTTTTCATCAAAAGGCTCCTGGGCCCACCATGTTTCAAAGAGGGCTTCCGTTTTGCAGCTTGCCACTAATGCAGTCCTTAAAGCATTCTGGAAATCAACCGGAATTACCGTTTCTACTATCATCAAGGTCTTCTGTACAAAAATCCAACCCATGCTCATTTTTGGGTTGGAAATAATTCCAATCCCTAACATAGTTATCTTGGAAAGGGTTCAGAATAGATTTCTGCGTAGAACTTTGAGAATCTGTGAGAGTGTCCCTGGGACAGTGGCAAAAATCGAACTAAATGTGCTCTCTATTGAATATCATGCAGCACGTACTCTATTGGGATTTTTGATTAGGCTTATAGGCCTCCCTCAAGATTCTCTTCCACTTAGGGTGATTTCAGACGTTACGGGGCTTGTTGGCCCCGTACCGAAATCACCCCATTCATTCCCCGCCGGGGTCACCCCGTCACGCCGTAACAGACGTGCCGGGGGGATCCCGGTGGGGAATCTGGGAGGGGGCGGGGCCGCACGGCGCAACGTGCAGCCGCATGGCCCCGCCCCCTCCACGTTCCCGTCGCCCGCCCTCCGGGGAGACGGGCGGGCGGCGGGGCCAATGTGGCCACCGCATCGGGCCGGATTCGCCACGGCCTGGGATCCCACCGGGGATTCCGGGCCGTGGCGCCTGGCCAGACGTTATTTTTTTGGGGGTCCCTACTGGGGATCTCTTTGACCATGCTTCCCGGGACATTCCCCCCGCTAGCCCGGGAAGCATGGTTCAAATTGACCCCATGCGGGTATTGACCATGGCGAACATCTGGCGGCTGCCAAACAGACGTTCGAGACACATTGACCACAGGTGGGTATTCACCATGGTTCACTGTGATCTCGTAATGTCTGAAAATACCCTTAGATGCTTGGAGGAAGAACTTATGTATGAGGGTCCCAGGGTTTATCCCTGGTTGAAATATTTCCTCACTCTGATCAGGGAACTGGGATTCTCTTTTTCCTATTTTCACGGGAAGACATTTGCCTTTATCAAAAATGAGGTGGTTACTAGATTGCAGGATATTGCCCTTCAAAAGGACTTTGCAGTCCTTCGGACATGGAAGGTGGCCCCGGAACTGGGGATGATTAAAATATATTCTAGGTTAGAACCCTATTTGGATTTACTTACCAACAAAACGTTAAGATGCATGTATACGCTATTGCGTTTTCAGCTGCTTCATACAGCAGCTGTTGAGGGCAGATATCAAAACGTTCAGTATAATCTACGGTTGTGTCTTTGTGCTCTCAAAGAAGTAGAAACTGCAGAACATCTCCTCCTAAGATGTAGATACTATATGCAATTGAGGGATACCTGGCTGGCTCCACTGTTAAGTAATAATAGTGTTGCAGCTATTGATGCCTTCAGGTACCTTCTTAATTTAACACATGTAGATGACCTAGTGGCGGTCTCTACCTTTCTTCTCCTAGTTTTCAAGGAGAGATCTAAGCAGATGCCGCATTAAGGGGATGAGTTATTTGTCCTTTGAATTTATAATTCTAGTTAAAGATCATTATGTAGTTTAAATGACTTCCTTGAAATTCAAGGTAAATGTTCTGTGAAAGTTTATGTTTGGTATTACGTTTAAAATTCAAGGTAAATGTCTTGCAACTGTCTTGTATTACGATCTCCTGGAATTCAAGGTAAATGACTTGCAAAAGTTCATGTTAAGCATTATATGTGAAGTAAGATGGCTCTATTTGTGTTATGTATATATATTTATTTTTTGTGGTTGGGTATGGTAAATTTTGAGTCATAATAATAATGAAGAAAGGAAAGGAAGGAAATGGATAGAGCTTAAGTTGTAGGGTGGTATGTAAAATTGTATATGTATATATATATGTATATTTTAGATTTTATGTTTATGTTTTATACAGTTGGATTATGTAAGTGTGGATGGATGTACTTGCTACTTGTTAATTAAGTGTTGGTTTGTTATTTGTTTGTCTGCTTGTTTGTCTGGCCGATGGCGGAAGCTAAGGCCATAATAAACCGTTCATTCATTCATTCATTCATTCATTCAATGAGTTTAATTCAATTTCCAGGGCAGACCAAATGTCAGAACTATAATATGGGGAGGATGCAGGTGGAACATAAAGTCCTGTAACTTGTAGGAGGCCTACCTGATACTCATATCTAGGAGCTGGCAGGGGATGGTACAAATAAGCAGAGGAGGCGGAAATCATAATAGCCAGCCCACCAGATAATCGACCCATTGTGCCAATTTTCTGGCCTCCTTGTGAAATAATCCTATAGTTCCCCATATACAAAGTGTCACCTTCCTTCAGCCAGGTCTCCTGCAGACAGATAATATCAAACTGGATCATAGTCTCCTGCCAATATTGATCAAATAACTTTGACTTAATCCCTGAAATGTTCCAAGAAGCTAAGAGGAGCTGGTCTGGGAGAGGTTCTGTAGCTACATACCTATCTGCCTGGTTTGAACAATACCCCTGCCTAGGTTGCTCAGTCAGTTGTGTTCCATCCGGGCAACCAGGAGTGGCCTCGTGTCAGGCAGACCTACAGCCTGTGTCCAATTGGATTGACTCAGAGTGGATAATTGCCACATTTGACCTACGTGTCCTAAGAAAAGTCAAAGATGCTTGAGAGCTAGCGTGACTGTCCTCTGGTCACTGAGTATCAAAGCCATGCTGATCCTTTTCTTTAAAGGGGGTACCTTCCTCTGCTGGGTCCAAGTATTGTGCTGCAGTATTAGATTCCAAATTATAGTCGGGCTTATAAAGTGCTACAATGCTCGGAGGGTCAGGGGGCTTATAATCAACCTCATCTATTTGTAGGCTGTTCCGAAGTTTATCAAGCCTTTGTAAAATTAGATCTTGATCTATAGGGGGGAGTCTTGAGAAATGTGTGGAGGCTGATACTACCTCCATTGATCTTGTATCTTCCAATAAAAAATTACCAATATCCATAGCGAAATTACTCTTCTCCGAGCAAAAACTCCCTCCATCTTTAAGCCCTATGGTACCATCCACCTTTCCCAATGCCAAGTGAACGTTGTCTGTACTTGATGGTGATTGACAGCCATCAGCAAAATCCATCAAGTCCCCAGGTCCTTTTTCACCCACCAGAGCTAAACGACGATCCTCACCTACTTGATCATTACTGCTAGGGGGCTTAGTGTCAAGTATTTCATTTACAAGTCTGAGATTTTCACCCCTTAAGGATTTCGAGGGGGCATAGCCCCCAATACTTTCTTCCAATGTGCCCTGCCTTACAAACTGCGTGCTATGAGCATGGGAAGGGGAATAAGGTAGAAGGCCTCTAGTGCCTAGAAAGACAGAGTTGGGCGAGGTTAACTGAACCCTGCTAAGGGTGCACCCAGTTGACTGCTGGGCACTGAACTCATAATGAATCCCCATATCAATAGATATGTCTCTAGTTTTAAGGTACTTTCTAATCAAGAAGATATCTTTCACAAGTTGTAGTGAAGAAAAGAAAATTCTTAGATGCAAGGACCATTCTTGGTGTGACACTACCTCCATCTTCTCAATCTGCCCAGGTACTACATGTTTCTTAAGCAGATCAGATAAGTTGGAGGCAAGATCAATATCACTTTCCCAAGATGGAATACCTTTGTCAAGGTCTGTTTCAAGGCCCACTTTGAAATAGACTGCATTAAAAACTGGGGGTTATAAAAAGATCTCACCCTCTCTGATTTAAACTCCAACGAGTTTTTAAAAATCTTAGGGAGTTTCTCGTTTCTAGGTGGAGCCAAGTTTCCAGAATTAACTGTTACCTGATTCAATTTGCCAAGGATCTCTCCCAACTGACCCCTAACCTTTATTAACGAATCGCTCATTACCGACAGATTTGTGAACAGTGAAGCCATTGTTCTTGCAATCAAACTAGTCTGTTGAGCTAACACCTCTCTGGGTAATAAATGACAGCTGTGCTCTTCATAATCCTCAGGTGAGGGAGAGTTATGAGGTTCAGCCTGGAAGTCAGACCCAGGCAAAGTAGCAGGACTCCTTGCCCCAGCGGCCAAACAATCAAACCTATTATATGTAGTTAGTAAGACCTCGCTCGACCCTTACTGTAAGTCAGTTTTCCTGGGGTTTTTTAGGCAAGTCCTCAAATGGAGAACCAGAGGGAGAGGGGTGCCCTCTTTTCCTTTCCATATTATCACAGGAGAAGGGTACCACAGAGCAAAGTACTAAAAAGATACAATGCTACCCCCGAGAGAGGGTGACTGGCCCCACCTCACCCAGTCGAATGCCTAAGGCCACACGCACAAGGGCGCACCCTTGTGCGTGCAGCCCTTAGGTGCACCGCCCGTCGACACGCGCCCTCGGCATGGCCTCGGGCTGCGAGTTCCCTGTTAGTGTCCTGCCCTCTCTCACAGGCCAATCAGTCAGCAACCAACAGCCGCCACTATTCCGGCGCACAGGTGAATTGGTGCCGTACTGCTGATCTGGGACCTTGACTCCAACAGCTCCCAGTCCCATCCACGGTACCTGCCTCGCAGAGAGTCACCCCCACCGGTTTCCAAGAGCAGGTTACAAATACTCCAACCACCTTCCTCCACCTCTGCTCTGACTGCTCCATTCTCCACACACTCCTCGGGCTTTGAGTTCCCTGTTAGTGTCCTGCCCTCTCTCATGGGCCAATCAATCAGCAGCCAACAGCCGCCGCTATTCCAGCACACAGGTGAATCTGCACCATACTGCTGATCAGGGACCTCAACTCCAAAAGCTCCCAGTCCCATCCATGGTACCTGCCTCACAGAGAGTCACCCCCACCGGTTTCCAAGAGCAGGTTAAAAATCCTCCAACCACCTTCCTCCGCCTCTGCTCTGACCGCTCCATTCTCCACACACTCCTCGGGCTGAGAGTTCCCTGTTAGTTTCCTGCCCTCTCTCATGGGCCAATCAGTCAGCAGTCAAAAGCCCCCTCTATTCTGGCGCACAGGTGAATCCGCGCCGTACTGCTGATCAGGCACCTCGACTCCAACAGCTCCCAGTCCCGTCCACAGTACCTGCCTCGCAGAGAGTCACCCCCACCGGTTTCCAAGAGCAGGTTACAAATACTCCAACCACTTTCCTCTGCCTCTGCTCTGACTGCTCCGTTCTCCACCCATTCAATTTCTAAAATTGGTTTTCTTTATCCAATCTTTCCAAAATTTGGTACACACTGTTCAGGGAACAATCTCACAATGTTTCATCAGAACTGAATAAGAAACAAAAAAGCTATATCCAGAAATGCATTTTTCAGTGTTTTCCCATTATTTCAAAAACAAAAATTCATTTTTGTTTTTGTTTCCATTATTATTATTTCTTGTTTTTGTTTTTATAATAATTAAAAAGAAAATGAAATTTTTCATTTTTGTTCTTATAAGAACAAAAATGAATTGCACACCCCTAGTTTGTTGGAAATTAAAATTGGCGGCATATATAGGGAGAACAGTCATTCATGACCCTCTGTGCCCTAGTTCAGGGACCATTCCCTAAGCTGTGGGGAAACATGAAAACAAGTCAAGGAAATATAACCTGCTACCCACCTCATGTACTACAGATAAGCTAATAGACAGGTTATATAAAACCACAAGGAGGATTGGAACCTGGGATGTTAGCTTGCCTATCCATCACAGACCTCAAGTAAAGTGCTGTGTTAAATTACCAGGCAAGTGTGTTCACTTTATAGCTTCACTTCACTCATCACAACATACTCTCGTCAGTATCTCCACACCAAATTAAAGCTGAAACAGATAGTGGCTTTGCTATCCACAGGTATCCCCATAGGCATACAGGCACTTCTGTGGGACCCATGCCATCAGGTAGGTACCCGCATATGCATGTGGTTGTCAGCTGTGGGGAGAAAATGCCCCCTTTCCCACCAACTTTCCTGAGTTTGGGATGGTGGGGGTGTTGGCAGGCAGGGGGAAATCTAGGCTTTGATGGGGTGGGTGGGAATGTTGGGGAAAATCCAGTGGCTTGTGCAGGTGCACACATCTGGGGCCTGACTGGCCTAGGCCACAGCTCAAGGCTTCTGTCACTGGATAGCCCCACTGCACCCCTTTCACCATGCCCCCTGCAGCTGTGCCCCACCCCCAGAGCTGGATCATCATTGACAGATTGCTGCTACTGGCCAACCGGATACACAGGTAAAGCAAAAAGAGTACCCCCTCATGACGGATCAGGCATCATGGATTTCTACCCATTTTTCACAGTTGCTCGTTGCCTCACTACACCAAATGTGAAAGTCGAACTATGCCCAGACTGTGTTGTGTTAAGCTGTGAGGGTCTCAGCTGAGATCGTTACTGCATGGAATACAAAACTGCTTACAATTTCAAATTACTGTGTCATTAATATGAGCCACCAACCAAACTCCAAATCTTCTGGAAGTTCTCTCTGCTTTACCCTGCACTGGCTCAAGTGTGTTCCACTGCCCTGACCCTAGCCATGCAAATGCTTATGAAGCCTTGTTGGGAGGAGATGAAAAGGAGACAGAAATAATCAAAAGTAAATGGAAGATGGAGCTTGAAATAACAATCACTCCAGAGAGATGGAGGGTAATGATAGGAAATGTATACACAGTCACATCTCCTCTCCAGCATGGAGAGAATTTCAATGGCAAAGATGTGATATTTCAATACTCCCCCCCCCCCCATCAAACATAAAACAAACACAACAGAGTGCACTAATCTAGGATAGCAAGATTGTGAGGTAATAAAAATTACTCATAGGATTTTTTTGTGGGGGGAGGGAAGGAGAGGGGGAGGGAAGTACCACCTTTGAAATTCCTTCCTCCTGTCAGAAAGAAAGTAAACCCAGCCAAAGCTCTGATCCCGTTGTGGTCAAAATAAAACACGTATTAAGATTATACAGCCGAGTTTTACGAGGAGAAATTAACTTAGCTGAGATTAGGGTTCTTTATTGGTATCTGAGCTGAAGGTATTACTGGAAGATATCTAGCCACTGGTAATTTCCTTTAGTTGTGGAGAGCTGCCACCTTATGGGTTTTGTGTTTTTATTTCATGCAATTAATAACCACCCTAGAAGAGAAAACTTGTTGCCCTGTGCTCAGAGTTCTCTTTTTGCCTGGGTGCCAAAGCCTTTTCTGATGAACCAGGGAGGCTGGTGTAGACCCATTTAGCTGAAACGTGTTCCCCACCCCCTAATATGGGTAGGATATACCCTACCCAGATCCAAATTGGCAGTTTGGGATATCACCGATATCTGTTTATGCTCTGTAAGGTACCTGTTTTGGTTATTTCAAGGGTGTGGGTTTTTTGTTTGGTTATTTTAATATTTCTGAGATAACTGTAATGATGGAATACAGTGTAATCCGCTTATGTAGAACTTGCATAAGTGTCAGCACCAAATGGAGTCAGGGCAGAGTGGTGACATGATCAGGACCCTGCAAGAGTCACAGTAGGATCGGGGCAAAGTAAGCATCAGAACAGCAGGAGAAATCCAGAAGATCGATTCAGAATAGGCAAATAGGTAGGGCTAGGGCTGGAACAGGAACAGGACTGAGGGAACTGCCCAGGCTTCAGGAAGACTGAGGAATCAAATAGAGACAGGTCTGAGGCCACTTGCCCACGTTACCACACCACCGAATCTCCTAGTGGGGAAATCTTCCAACGGAGAATCTTACAGCGCACTGTGCACATGGGTTCTTGTAATCAGCCGCATCCAGTGGCTGATCACAAGCGTCCATGTGCACAGCATGCCATAAGATCCCCTACTGGGAAATTTCCCTGCCAGAAGATTCAGCAGCATGGTAACGTGGGATGGCACAGACTTCTTTCTAGTTATGACTGTTCAGCACTATATAAATAAGCTCCCCTCCCCCAGTCTGACTCTCTCTAAATATGTGAAGGGATTGGAAAAAAGCCCCCTGTAAATGTACATCATGGTGCTAGAATTTTGTGTGGTGGTGATGATGCTTCCAATTACTGAGATATTAGTATTTTAAGTCTTGATGACCTGACTAACAAAGTACTTACTATGCTACTGAGAGTAAAAGAAGAAGTCGGCTTTTATTCTAAAAAAGACATCTTCTATACTTTAAACCAATATGGAGACAACCACAGGAGGTGCGATTGCTTATTGGACACATGTATCCCTATAACGAAAAGTTAATCAGGTTTGGTCAGAATTTGCAGGAGCGTTTACACCTTGGGAATACTAGAACAAGTCGTTTTAAAGGGCCCCTAACTGGAATTAGAATTGATTTATGTGAAGAAAAAAAAAATCTTAATTGCTTTTGGCTACAGTATCTGTGCTCTCAAGTACGTCCTTCCAATAGCAATTTCTTCTATTTTGGGGATTTCATCAAACTTTTAATCAGGAATTAGGATGGGCCAAGACCCAGGGCCCTTATTCAGCTTCTAGATTTCTAGAGCTTTATTTGAAGTAAAATTCCCACTGAAGTTACAACACTTACTGATGGGAGTTTTGCCACAGTAAGGAATTAATTAAAAGTAAATAGAGACTTTAAGGTTTGATTTGATCACTGCCTTAGCTTGAACAGCACGTATTATCTACACATTTCTCCTCTTGGTCCTTTAATGATCATAATAGTCCAGCAGATATTTGCCGAAGGGTGACACCTAAGGGTGTCGGTCATTGTCAGGGCTGCCAGCAGAACAGTAGTGGATGTGGCATCTCCATGTGAAGGGGGTGGAGGCAAGACCCCAGATCGGCAGAGAGAAGTTTGATGGGGATCTTCAGAGTCCTGCACCTAGGGGTCCTGCTGCACTCTCTGGACATTGTAAAAGACATTTACAATGAAACAAGATAAAAACTAGTTTTACAGCTGTAATACAGAAGCAATGATTGTCATGTTGGAGAAATCTGCGCAAAAATGACTCTACAGATCTAGATGGTGGACTCAATCCTATAGCCTGTATATCCTGTGCGGATCTGCATGCGCTTGCAAACTGCATACATTCCCATTGATGGCGCATTATGCCACATGGATACCGCACACGTAGGGGTGGGAAGTTCGGTACATCCGGTATCCGATACTGCTGGTATTTTGCTGTACCGGCAGTATCAGATTACTCCAGTATTTGGGGGTACCGGTACTGGTTCCCCGTGCCAGATTTTTTTACATTGCGGCCTTTGAAATGAATGGCTGCAATGTAAAAAAAGAAACAAAAAACCCCCAACCACTTTCCCTCCCCAGTCCAGGCTGAGTGGGTGGAAGGGGGGACACCCGCTACCCACCCTTCCCAGTCTGAATTTTTTTTAAAAAAAATTTCCCCTGAAGTCCCTGCTAGTGCGGGCTCCGGGCCACCACCGGCGACCCAGAGTCCGCACCAGCAGGTAGGTACTGTGGTACTAGGGTGATCCCTGGGGTAGGGGGTGGTTTAACACACACCCCATCCCAGGGATCACCCTACCTCCCCACCCAGGGATCGCCTACCTTTGGCGCTCTGGGCGGTGGCAGAGGCAGAGGCGGCGGTGGCAGCACAGCGGTCCGGTGGCAGCATGGTGGTCCGGTGGCTTCAGTGCTGGCTGGTGGCTTCAGTGCTTACTAGGCCTTCCGGGGAACTTCTGGGTTTCCCCACCTCTGCCGCCGCCACCACCCGGAGCGCCAAAGGTAGGCAATCCCTGGCTGAGGAGGTAGGGTGATCCCTGGGGTGGGGTGTGTGTTAAACCACCCCCACCCCAGGGATCACCTTAGTACCTGCTGGTGTGGGTTCCGGGTCACCGGTGGCCGCCCGGAGTCCACAATAGTAGGGACTTAGGGTAAAAAAATAATATTTTTAAAATCCAGGGTGGGAAGGGTGGGTGGGGGGTGCCCCCCTTCTACCCGCACAGCCTGGGAGGGGGAGGAGGGAGGTATTGTTTTTTTTCCCCATTGATTTCAATGGGGACAGTTCCCCATTGAAATCAATCGAATAAATCTGGTACCGGTAAACCGGTTTTAATCCGGTAAACTGGTTTTTTGTAAACCAGTAACTGGTAAAACCGGTAACCAGATTTTTGCCAGATGTCCCACCCCTATGCACACATGTGTGCATGCAAAGCTTCCACATGGGATACACAGGTTATGGGATTGAGCCCACTAAGTGTATTTCTAGTCTTCTTTGTTCTCCTCATCACTAATAGCACACTTTATTATTATTGTTATTATTATTATTATTATTATTATTATTATTATTATTAAAAACATTTATATAGCACCAGCAGTGTACCTGGCACTTTACAAAGTAATAGAATAGACACGGTCCCTGCCCCTAGGGCTTACAATCTGAGAGACAGGAGCTGGGGGAGAGACATAGGAAGGGGAACAGAGGGAGAGACAAGGTGCCTAACATTCATGAAGATGCGAGGTCTCAAGTGCACGTACTTGGCTTGGTTACGATGAGAATGACAGCAGGCAGGTCCATGTGGCAAGGATAAGGGTAAACAGACCGTAGGTATAGGAAATAGTGGCTCAGCAGGATAAAGAGTCAGACAGAGCAGAGCGAAAGAGGTGAGTTTTAAGGAGAGATTTGAAGGTATGAAGGGAGGGGGCAAGGCGGATGTGGACAGGGAGGGAGTTCCAGGCATGGGGGGCAGCAAGTGAGAAGGGACGAAGGCGCTTAGGGGAGCAGGGAAGGCGTGGAAGGGTGAGAGAAGGGACAGAGGAGGAGCGAAGTGCACGGGCTGGAGTATGGAGGGCGATAAGTGCAGAGAGGTAGGGGGGAGCAAGGTTGTGAAGAGCTTTATAGGTGAAGACTAGGAGCTTGTGCAGGATTCGTTCAGGAAGGGGAAGCCAGTGAAGCGAAGAGAGGAGGGGCTGCACATGGTCGAAGCGACTGGCGAGGTAGATGACCCTGGCAGCAGAGTTTTGGACAGAGATGAGGGGAGAAAGGTGAGACCGGGGAAGGCCAGTGAGAAGGAGGTTACAGTAATCGAGGCGAGAGATGACCAGAGCATGAACAAGAGTTTTGGCAGACGAGACAGAGAGAAAAGGGCGAATCTTAGCAATGTTATGGAGGGAGAAGCGACAGGATTTAGCAACAGAGTCAATGTAGGGTTTAAAAGAAAGGGCTGAGTCAAAGATGAAGCCTAGGCTACGGGCTTGGGGGACAGGCAGGATGGTGACTCCATCAATAGTTATTGACAGTGAGGAAGGAGAGGAAGGATGAGGGGGGAAGATAAGGAGTTCAGTTTTAGCCATGTTGAGTTTGAGTTGACGTTGAGACATCCAGGTAGAGATGTCAGAGAGACAGTTGATGAGACGAGCTTGAACAGAGGGAGAGAGAGAGGGAGTAGAGAGATAGAGTTGAGTGTCATCAGCATAGAGGTGGTATTGGAAGCCATGGGAGGCAATGAGTTTGCCTAAGGATGAGGTATAGATCGAGAAGAGGAGAGGGCCAAGAACAGAGCCTTGAGGAACACCAACTGAGAGGGGGAAGGAGGAGGAGGTGGAGTTGGAGAGAGACACATTAAAGGAGCGGTCAGAGAGGTAGGAGGAGAACCAGTTATGGACAGAGCCACAAAAGCCAAGGGAGTGAAGGGAATCCAGCAAGAGTGAGTGGTCAACAGTATCGAAGGCAGCAGAGAGATCAAGGAGGACAAGAATGGAATAGAGACGTTTAGATTTAGCCACCAGAAGATCGTTGGTGATCTTAGCGAGAGCAGTTTCAGTAGAATGAAGGGGGCGGAAGCCAGATTGGAGGGGGTCAAGGGAGGAGTTGGAGGATAGGAAGTCAAGGCAGCGGGAGTAGACAACACGTTCAAGCAGCTTGGAAGCAAAAGGAAGGAGTGAGACAGGACGATAGCTAGAAGGGTCAGAGGGGTCAAGAGTGGACTTTTTGAGAATAGGAGAGACTGTGGCATGTTTGAAGGCAGAAGGGAAAGAGCCAGTAGAGAGGGAGAGGTTGATGATGTGCAGGAAGGAAGGGGCGACAGTGGGAGTAATGGAGGTGAGGAGGCGGGAAGGAATGGGATCAAGGGGGCAAGTGGAAGGGTTGGAGGAGGAGAGCAGAGAGGAGATTTCCTTAAGGGAGGCAGGGGAGAAGGAGGACATGAGAGAAGGAGGGGGAGGAGGGAGAGGGGTGGGAGTGGGAAGAGAGGAGTGGGAAGCGATGTCGAGGCGGATCTTGTCTATCTTGGAGGTGAAGAAGGAGGCAAGATCCTGAGCAGAAAGGGAAGAAGGAGGGGGAGGACAGGGAGGCTTGAGGAGGGAGTCAAAGGTAGAGAACAGGCGGCGAGGGTCCCGAGAACAGGACTCAATGCGGGAGGCATAGTAGTGTTGTCTAGCAAGGGAGATAGCAGAAGTAAGGGTGGAGAGACAGAATTTGAAGTGAAGGAAGTCAGCGTGAGAATGGGATTTGCGCCAGAGTCGTTCAGCAGCACGAGTGCAAGAACGGAGGTGGCGGATACTAGGGGTGAGCCAAGGACGGGGGTTGTGGGAGAAGGCAGGGCGGGAAGAGAGAG
The DNA here is from genome assembly GCA_003113815.1 of Sphenodon punctatus. NCBI lineage: Eukaryota > Metazoa > Chordata > Lepidosauria > Sphenodontia > Sphenodontidae > Sphenodon > Sphenodon punctatus. The sequence continues at coordinate 1,879,494 of QEPC01001921.1, read as the reverse complement.
GGGCATGGGAGTCAAGTGTGGAGGAGAGAGAGGCGTTGAGAGCAGAGACAGCGGAGTCAGGGGAGGAGGAAGAGAAGACTGTAGGAAGAAGGGGAGAGAGAGAGGAGGCAAAGTCCAGGGGATCAATAGCTTGAAGGTCACGGAAGGGGCGTAGAGAAGGGGAAGAGGAGGGGGGACAGTGGGAAATGTTGAAAGAGGCAAGGAAGTGGTCTGATATAGGATGAGGATCGAAGGAGAGATCAGCGACAGAGCAGTTTCTAGAGAGGACAAGATCAAGAGAATGGCCATTAGTATGGGTGGGGGAGTTGGTCCAAAGGTGGAGGTTTAAGGAGGAGGCTAGGGAGAGGAAGCGAGAGACTGAGGGCTGAGAAGGGTCATCAACATGAATGTTGAAGTCACCGAGGATGAGAGTGGGGATATCAACAGAGAGGAAGAAGGTGAGCCAGGACTCAAAGTCAGGGAGAAAGGAAGAGAGAGGACCAGGGGGATGGTAGATGACAGGAACACTTGGTTCATTTATTTCTTCAATTGTTTGTCCTGGAACAGCTGCAAAAATCAGTGTAGGCTAACTGAGATACAGCACAGTGACATCTTTCAGTCGCTGTTTAGTCGCACAGTTACAGCTCACCATCTTCAAAACCTCATGGGGTGCAGCTTCAGTACTTGGTGGCGTGGAAATAGGGAGAAAGGATTTGATTTTATTCTCTTTTTTTCCAAAGGAAGTAGGATCTATATCAAGAGGATAACGGTTCAGTGTTGCCCACCAAATGCATGATTCCATGTGTGCCCTTTTAATGTTTCCTAAAATACAGGCGAAGTTGAAGGTAAAGTTTTCAATTTCAGTGTTGTACACACGTTGTCAGCTAGTTTTAGCCATCCATACATCATACCTTACTTCAGACATACTGTCATGAATTTTCTATAATAAGCATATATTTTTGGCCATCTGTGTTCCAATGTATTGATTTTGTGTTTCAGTGTATTGATTTTGTGTCCAATGTATTGCCTCTGTATGGTGAACTTTTAGTGAATTCCTTTTGACTTAGTTCAGACTGGGATATTATCAGACTGGGCCTCAGTGATTAATGATTCCAGGCACAAGCATCTCCAGAGTAGCTTTCTTTTAGCTTGCAGCTGGGTTCAACTAATTGGTCAGCAAATACATTTGAAGAGAACCTGTTGAAGTTCTGTGTGTTTCCTTAGTAACTGACGTAATTTGCGTTATCTGCCTAGCCAGCATGTAACTTACTATAATAGTGAGAGAGGCTCTTTGATTCTTCAGAAAGAAATTCTAAACTGACATTGGGATTTTTTCCTCACCTTCATATGGCAGTATGGGACACAGGACTAGGTGAATATGAAAGTATATTCTTTTGATACCTTTGAGCCAATGAATTAAGCATATGTTAGCTTCTAGAGCTGTTTTCTTTAAACAAGAATGTTTATTTAGATCATAAACTTGTAACTGACTTTGATTTTCTTCTGTGTAACGTTGATACTTTTTATTTGAATTTAAGTAAACTATGCTTATATTTATAACATTCTTTGTCTCATGGCCTCATTTATAAATCATATTGTATTTACAATACTCTGCTGAGCTGATTGGCTTTTAAGCACAGTGTAAACTCAGCCTCCACAATTTGGAAGACAGCCCCCTACATCTAGCTCATAATTATGTCTGGATAGACCACTAAGCGCATTTTCCTTTTGAGGAAACTGAGGCACAATGCGGAAATACTGCTCTTTACTTTGCTTCTATAGCATGCAGCCACAAATGCGGTAGATTCATCAATGATATCTGACATACTGGCATTAATATCCCTGATGTGTGAAAGTTTCAGACCTTCCTTTAGCACTTTGATAACTGTCAATTTTCCAGTACCCCAGGGGAATGCAGTGGAATTGCACCCTAGCAAAGCATGCACTGGTAGAAGGTATGCATGATGGCTTCATTCTTCATTGTGGATGCCCCAGTATTGATAACTGCTCTTGTTCCACTAGTGCCTTCCATCAAGATAGTGAACATCCACTTGCACCTCAGATAATAAAACATCAGAACAGGAAAACGTCAATATCATGGCAGATAACTTTGACACATCTAATATCTTCTATATTACCAATATATGACACTTGCTGGACAATTATTACATCTGTCTTTTCATGAGTATACTTGAGATCCCCCCTTTGCAAGATGATATCCATGTCAACCTCTTTTGGGACCGGATCAGATCCCATTAATACAATTCTGTGTAGTGGGAGGTCACTGCTCTTTTGGAATTGCTGTACCTTGACCAGACGCTGCTCACAAATGAGTTCTATAAGGTGGGTTTCATTTTCTGGAGGTGTTAGTACAACCTTCTGAGGAGGAAGAGGGGTTTGCGCAGTTAGCCTCGGTTGCTTACTGGTTTGATCTCCTGAGCGGTTTCTCCTAGTGACACTCTTAATACTGTACTTGTAGTATCTGTAAAATATGAGGAAGACTTCACATTCGGCCAGTATCCTAATAATGTAAGTTATGAATCCATCAATGTAATCTTGAATCACACCTTGTGATGGCCAATGGATAATCCAAAGAACCGCACATCCGTCAATGATGTTAACTTGTGGTTTTGGTAATGTTCGAGCTGAATGTTCAACTGCAAGTTCTTTTTTTAACATCAACTTTGTCTTTGCAATTCTCATATCACCACTGTCATCAAACAATGATGTTGGTATCAGTGCCAACTCATACGTAAAATGGTTCTTGAGATCCATCTTGTGTGTCACCGTAGGGCACATAACCCGGGAGTAAATTAGTTCTCCATTAAAGCACATACCACCTCCAACTTTAACACATTTCTGAAGTATTTTCATTGTTGTGACTTTTCTAGTTAGAGGTTTGTTGAAGTCTTCAGACCAGCTACTTTAATTTTTTTCCAATTGCCACCGCATCATCTACGTTTACTTTTTCTTGCCATATTTTCCCAGAGATGATGTTTATTATAGCACCAAAGGGATAATCATTAGGATTCATGGGATCAATGGATATATCCAGTCTCTCCTGAATTTTTTCCCCTGTCAATTGAATTTGATTGAATATGAGCGAGTGATTCCTCTTTGTGTGTTGTGACATTCTTGTTCGGACCTGCATTTTCACCCCGCATGTCAGATTCAACTTTGATAAGTCGGCTGCATGTGTGGAGATTCAATGCCTACTTTTTCAGAGCAGATTGTTATACCAGAACTACGTCCGTAACGCAAAAATGTCGTTTCACTAAACATGTCTGATAAAATGCCATTCCATAAACCAGGATTCTGGTGCATTACATGTTCCTCTTGCATGAATGTTGACAGCATTTCTGGTGTTAGTCATTCCATTGTTCTCAAATAATACAGTGCATATCGTGATACCAGTGTCCAGCTGCAAAATGGTGTGAACTTGTGCGACTGAACAACTGTGTTTGACTGGAAGATGTCACTGTGCACTGTTAGCCTGCATTGACCAAATGCCATTTCATAAACCTTGATTACACATTACATGTTCCTCTTGCATGAATGTTGACATATTTTCTGGTGTTAGTCGCTCCACTGTTCTCAATTAATACAGTGCATATCTAGCATGATACCAGTGTCCAGCTGCAAAACTGTGTGAACCTGTGAGACTAAACAGCCATCCGTGTTTGACCGGAAGATGTCGCTGTGCACTGTTTCGGTTAGCCTGCACTGATTTTTGCAGCTGTTCCAGGACAAACAATTGAAGAAATAAATGGAACAATTTTTCTATTAGTGCTAGAAGAAGACTAGAAATACACTTACAGTGCCTAGATTTGTAGAGTCATTTTTGCGCAGATTTCTCCAACATGACAACCATTGCTTCTGTAACTACAACTGTAACACTAGTTTTTATCTTGTTCCATTGTAATTGTCTTTTATTAATTACTTATTTTGCTTGCTTCATACCACCAATTGTGTGTTATCGCCAACATTCTTTTCAACGCACGATTATTAAATGATATTGTTTACCTCATTTTTGCATGATGGTTAATCATATTTCTTACCAACTATATTTCATTCTTGTGCCCCAAAACCTACACTTACACACACAACGTATTGTCCTAGCTCTTGTAGAAGCTAAATTATGTCTATTTCCTTGTTCCAGTGACTGCAAATGTATCTACTTAGCTGACATATTTTCTCCCACGTATGTTAGAAGGCTGCAAAAATGACCTCCCTGCACCCAAAACCCTACATTTAGACAGAAAAAAAAATTGTCCTAATTCTTGAAGGAACATATTAGTTCCCACCCCCTGTTTTGGTGAGTACAGTGGATGCCATCTTGAAAATACAAAATTCCCCAAGGGTGGCATGGTGGCATCACTCAGATTCTGAATCAGCTTGGGAGCCAGGCCAGAGCACCAAATAAACATGCTCCCCATCCTACCACCTGCACAGTCTGGGGAGGATGGGGAGAACCACGAACGTGAAGCTGGACAGCCCTGCGCCCCACCATGATGGGCAGCCACGGAGAACAATGACAGTTGACTGGAACAGATGTGATAGCCCTCTTTGGCCCAGTCAGGTTAGCCTTAGGCCTTAGGCCAGACTGTGACCTTGGAGGGCAATCCTAGGCTAAAATCTGTCGGCACCTGCATACGTATTCAGGTGAGGTCCAGGACAAAGTGGGGCACAGCTTGCTATTGTCATGTCTGTTTTTACCCATGGTTAAGTGGTATGATTATGCTGGATGGGGCAGGGCAGAGTTCCCTACTCCTCTGTCATATACATTTGCTGGTAGACCTGGTTGATCACATTGGTGACACCTGTGCAGGGTCGGTTCCTACCTGGGCAAGTCTTTCCAAGGCAGGTTTTACCACAGGGTTACGTGGGGCGACAGCCCTGGCTCTGATCTTTTCTCTACCTCCGGGGCCCTGCAACGGTCCCCATTTTTGGCAGGGTATGCCCCCCCGACCCCGGCTCCATCCCAGTGGGGACCCAAACACTACCACATCTATGCCCTGTGGAGGGTGTGGGGGGAATGGAGAAGAGACAACCAGGGAACCCACATTTTATCTTCACCCTGGGCCCTGCAAATTCTAAGGCCAGCCCTAAAACTGGCCAACCTTGGTCTAATGGAAATGATTTTTGGATAAGATTTTTTTTTAAAATGTAACTCTCTAAAATATGTGTCAACATTTTAATAGTCCAATACCTTGTAGCAAATTATAATTTGGCCATGATTAATGGAATTATGTTTTCAAAAACACCTTTGGTATCTTGTCAGGACCATAATTTTAGGGATAAATCCAAAAGGTGGATGGATCAGAGTTGTGGGGCATTGGATTATGGTTTAGTTATAGGGGAAGGCAGTATAAACTTAGGGGGAGATTTTCAAAGGCATGAAGAGCATTTGGACACACTGATGATGAAAATCGAGTGCCTAAATGCCATTTTTGCCACTTTTAAAGTCATCCTCTGCAGTCAATACCAACGCCTCCTGGAGTTGCCTTTAAGTGAGCAATATTGGGGCAACAGAGAAGAAAGAAGCTTTCATCTAAAGGTACTTGAACATGTCATGATTTACAAACAATGGGGTCCTTTCCAGGGGCTTTCCCACTTTGAACTGTAACATGTGAAAGAACTAACCACTTCTGAGTCTGATAAGCTTATGAGCTCTTGTACATCTCAATCCAAGATGATCTGGTTCCAAGCCAAATAAAACTTCCATAGTTAGGGTGGCCATCCCTCCAAATTTGACCCAGAGTCTCTATTTCCTCAGAATATCTGGGGTAGAGCCACTTTGGAAACTGAGTGGAAAGAAGAAGTTCTCTTGCCTGTTTTCTGATGTGGTCCTGCTCCCTGCAGAGCATCATGATGTAACAATGCTCCAAAAGAGGTGTAGCCAAGTTAGAAATGGACAGGAGAGTCCCTTTGCCCATCCTCTTTCTGATATTGTCTTGCTCCTATGGAGCATTGTGAGATCATGATGCCCAGAAGGGGCGAGTTTACATTTAAAAAAGGCTGGGAGGGACGGCCTTTGCCTTGCCCTCCTTTTGGGGTGGCTTGACCCCTTTCCGGTTTAAAGCATCCAGAAAGGTGGCAACTTTATCCTCAACCCAAGTTGCTATGTCAGTGGGTGGCCTTATGTTTTACCTTAACCCTGGGGAAAATCTACCTCGTGGTATCTGTGTACTGAAATGACATCCTGTGGTGGAGCAGCATGAATAAACATTCATGATGTGCTGTCATTTTGCTTCTATCCTCTGGACTCTGACCAACACAGCCTATGGGATGGCAGCATAAAGAGGAATACAGTGATGAACATCTGCCTGATAATAGTTTGCACTGGTGAATAATCAGAGAGAGAGGAACTAGTGACATCTAGTGACCTGGCTAGCACAAGTATTGTGTTTCAGACTGTTCTATGGGTCTCCTGAAGAGTATCCCAGATTTGTTCTGGTAAACAAATCTTCAGACACTTCTGTTGACTTCATGGCTAGCTTCAGGTTTGACTGAATAAATGTAATGTTTGGCTCTCATGTTAGGCGTCTGGAACAGTCGCAAATTTTATGTATATGGACACCTAATATTGAATTAACACTAACAACTCAATCCTTAGAGTGTTCCCATTGAAGTGAATGGGGCTTTTATTGGTGGATCTCTCTTAGAATGGGTCTGCCTACCATGAGAGAGGAATCTACCTCAATTTCAAACACACTGATCCTGTGGAGAAGAATGCTATAGATATAGAGCAAACTGGCATTACTGATAAAGAACAGCCCACCTGAAATTAAATTTTCAAAAGGAGAGTATAAAATATATTGATCCCAACCTTTCCAGAGTGTAAAATATTAACCAGAGGACCTTTACTTTACACCAGACAGAGCTGTTAGATCAATTAACGACAAGAAAAACTGGGCTGCAAACACAGGAGAAACTGCTCAGACTGAAAGCATTTATTTATTTATTTATTTATTTATATCTCGCCTCTTCTGCTCCTAGCAGCTCGAGGCGGCTAACAATAAAAACACAAATAAAAAAATACACCAATAAAAATTGCTTCAAACAATACATTAAAATTCAACTAAAACTGGGTGGAATAACAAACCCCCACCACCCTAACCCATCCCACCCACCCATCACCCATCTCCCTCACCAAATGCCTGGTGGAACAGCCACGTCTTGCATTTTGTCGAAAGGAAGGGAGGTCCAGAGCCAACTAGGCCTCTGCTGAAAGGGAATTCCACAGCCTAGGTTAGGCCACCAAGAACGTCCTCTCCAGAGTTGTCCCCTGGGATACCTGGGGGACCTTCAAGAAGGTGCCCCTGGCCAACTGCAGGGGCTGCTCCAGGGCCCAGGGGAATGAGGCGGTCCTGCAGGTAGACGGGACCCAAGCTGTTTAGGGCTTTATAGGTCAAAACCAGCATCTTGAATTGGGCCCGGAAAACTATAGGCAGCCAGTGCAGCAAATGTAGCACCAGTGTAATGTGCTCACGGCAACCTGTCCCCAAAAGGAGATGGGCTGCCGCATTCTACACCAGCTGCAGCTTCCAGACCATCACCATGGGTAGCCCCACGTAGAGTGTGTTACAATAGTCTAGTCTCGAGGTAATGAAAGCATGGATGATAGTGGCCATGTTGGAGTCTGAGATATATGGCTGAAGCCACTGCACCAGATGTAGTTGGCGGAACATGCCCCTCGCCACAGCATCCACCTGGGCATCCAGGCAGAGCCGGGTATCGAGGAGCACTCCCAGACTGCAAACATGGGGGATGAACTCTATCAATAATGGGACATCACAGCCGTCAGCTTACACACTAGCATCACCTCCATCCTCTCGGGATTTAGCTTCAGTCGGCTCACCCTCATCCAGTCTCCCACAGCCACTCAAGCATGGGTCAGATGAAAATGAGAGATAGAGTTGGGTGTCATCATCAACATATTGATCAGCTTTATTTTCAGGCAGCGGTAGCTGCCTGAATACTTAAATGTACAGCCACTCTTCATTATAAAAAGGCGACTGCTGAAGCCCCAATTTTGCAAAAACCGCTTGACCTACATTTCTGAAAATTTCATCATGGCTGTAAATTGTGAGGACCATCATATCCACAAAGTTTGAAAAATATCCATCAGGAAAATAAAAAGTTATTGCAGCTTAAACGTTAATTGCTTGTGGTCAAAATTCATACTGGCCTCGTGCATTTGAATCATCAATATCTCCTCCCCGTGGAGGAGTTGAGCCCCCAAACTTCACAGGCTTTGAGAATGGGATCAACAAAAAGTGCTTCTAAAATATTATA
>QEPC01001921.1:1851135-1862757 GCA_003113815.1 Sphenodon punctatus | reverse complement strand
GGGGGGGGGCTCGCCTCGGGGTCTCACTCTCTGTTGCTGTTCTATCTTTTTTACAACAAAAAGCCAGGCTGGGCAGGGTGGGTGGGGGGTGTCCCCCCTTCCACCCGCGCAGCCTGGACTCGGGGAGGGTTTTTTTTTTTTAAAACAGTTTGGCTGGGGCTTTAATGTTTTTTTACATTGCAGCCATTTAAAAATGGCTGCAATGCAAAAAAACCGGAACACTGAAATCCGGCACCGGTACCGGATTACCGGGGCCGAATCCGATAATGCCGGTACGCCCGATACCGGCATTATCAGATACCGGATTGTGCCGGTTTCCCAACCCTAATGGAGCCCAACAGGGCACGGTGTTGGACAGCTGCCCGCCTTGCCCATTGCATGATCGCCACCCTCCGGAGGTTAGCTGCCCTCCACCTCCGTGCCCCCTGGAGGACAGCCCTTTGACCGTGCAGCCGTAGCAGGGTTATCTGCTGTAGCAGCATGCGCAGCATCAGGAGGGCCACACCCAGGTGGTGCAGCAGCACATCCCTGGGCTGTGGGTCCTCATCCCCCGGCAGCATGGTTCTGCAGCCCCCCACACCGAGCCTACCTCCGCTGGCACGTGCTGTGACCACAGCATGCTCTGCTCTATGGACTGTACCCACACCCAGCTCTCCCCATGTGGTGTGGGAGCTCCTCGGTGTCCATCCAGCCTGGGGTTGCCGTACTCTGTGTGCTGCTCACTCCAGTGCTATAGACCCTCTGCCCCACACCCTGCCACCTGCAGTGGGTCCCTTATGTACTGTGTCAGGTGGTGTGGGCAGGGCACTGATAGGTGATGCACTGGGGGGGTGCTGGGGCAGCAACCGGGTGACGGCTCCGGCTGTGCATCCTTGCGAGTGTGCCGGTCACATGCCCGCCGTGGGGGGATGGGGCCGCGTGCACCCCAGGGTACCCCTGCCCCCCCAACTGCGCTACAGTCCCCCCAGTCCGGGCCAGCCTTTGCCTGCTGCAGCTGTGCGCAGTGTGGATACAATGCCTGGCTCAGCTTCTTGGCCTGGCGCTGTGCCTGGCTATGGCCTCCTTCATCTCTCAGCACCTGCCCTGTGTGTGGGTTGCGGTGTTAGGAAATAAATGAGGTGGCGTGCCTCAATTTACCCCAAACAGGATCCAAGGTTGCCAATAAACATGCCAAAGTATGTGGGTACAACTCTATTTTATTGGATAAACACTTAACATCTGGACAGGACAGTGTTCTCAGTTACAAAATCCAGTAACCCAGGATATCTTACGTGTCAGAGGCACAGCCCGAGATGCAGGCTGGTTCAGAGGAGAAGTGGAGGGGGCCCAGCAGGCAGCTGGGCAGGAGTCTCTGGATCTTTGAGAGCATTGGTTAGGATCAAAGACCCACGTGGCTCACTGCAAATGCTAGTGGCTGTTAGCGTCAATGACAAATGGTAAGGGGATGGGTTTTCCCTTTTATAGCTTTATTTATTAGGGATACATGTTGTAGGGTCCCCTCTTTGATCATACCAGGTGCAGGAATAAGATGACTTCATCTAATTAAAACTACTTTCACTTTTGGGGAGTTTATCCATCTCCACTGCTTAATTGCTGGTCTGACCTTTTGAGGTTATCTATCTCTCTCAAACATTCGTTATTAGAGACAGTGACCATCTGGGGTAGTTGGTACGGCCTTGGAAATACATTATTCCTGTTAGAATGTGAGTTATTTACGACATCTCCTTCTTATGGGCCTCTTTTGTCAGTGCCAGCCTGAGGCCTATGTTTCAAGTTAGCTGATTCACTGAGTTTGTTCAGGCCTCATGCAGCCTGTGTCTCTGACCATGGCCAATACTGCCTAGTTAATTCATAATAGCAAAACTGCTTAATCAATTCCNCGCGCCCACAGCCAGGGCACATCGGCTCACGAGCCCCAGTGGTGTGGCCAAGAGGGGAGGTCGCTCGGACCCAGGCAACCCATGGTACCCGTTACCGGGACCCCCCAGCCTACACACAGAAGAGACGCACTGGTTCAGGTAAAGGGTAGGACCCAGCTTTATTGAAGGGATTCATAGTCCTAGGGACATGGGTGAGGGTGCCTGTCATTCGACTGCCTGGGCAATGATACGGCAGCACATGGTGTCCCTGTTCTCCTTGGAGATGCGGTGGAATGCCTGTCCCTGGGCATGTTGGTACAGGGGCATGGGGCCGGCCCTGGGAAGTGGTGGTGGGTGGTCCAGGGCAGCACCCCCTGTCTTTCATACATTGTGCAGGATGCACGCTGCCAGGAGGAGGATGGGGGTGTGGTCCAGGTCAAACTGGCTCCTGTTCATCAGGAGGCACCAGTGCATTTTCAGGAGCCCGAAGGCCTGCTCCACCACGCTGCGGGCGGATGACAGGCACTCATTGAACAGACGGTGGTTCGGGTTGCACGTCACTGGCTAGGCCCGCATGAACCATGGGCTGAGTGGGTAGGCGGGGTCCCCTATCACAACAGGGGCCATGGGAACCCCCTCTATCACATGGTACAAGTTAAGGGCGATATCCCCGTCGAACATGCGTGCATAGAACGGGGAGGCACGCAGGATAAGCGTGTCATGGCTCCACCCTGACTGGCCTGTGTACACATCTATGAACAGGTCCCTATGATCTTTGCATGAGGGGGGCATATGATGGGAATGTGGGTGCTGTCAATAGCCCCGATGCAATGAGGGAACCCCATTTCCTCAAACCCACGCAACACCTCCTCGGGTGAGCTGGATGACCCGCTCCAACAGGAGCTCCATGAGCAGGTCACACACATTATGCAGGGCCCTGTTCATGGTGGGCTGAACTGCTCCCCCATGCTCCTACAGGAATTGGGGGTGGCCAGCCACCACACCATCATGGCCACGCACATCCTGGGTGGCAGCGGGAATTGCATGTTAGTCTCCCACCTCCGGATGTGGGGGTTGAGGAGCTCCCCCAGGTGGGTCAGGAAGGAGTGGGGCATTTGGGAGTGGTCCGACCATTCCCTGTCCGTCCAGATGGCCAACATGTTCTCCCACCAGTTGTTGGAGCAGGAGCGTGACCAGTGCTGTCACAGGGTCAGTAGGGTCATGCGGCGGGCGTAGACGTTGAGGGTCCTTCAGGCCAGGACAAGCTGTCCTTGCTGGCACACCATGGAGCCTAGTGGTGGGACCCCGGGCCCATTACCGGCTACCGGATTTACCGGTTTTCCCGCCCCTATTAGCGAGTCTCCCTTCAAGTTTTCTCTTGGCCTACCTTATTAACGTTTTGCATCTAATTTGCCAGTACTTATGCTCTTTCCTATTTTTCCTCATTAGATCCCATGCCCTCCCCTCATCCTGTGCCAAAGTGCCATTCATTTAACAGGATTATCAGGTTTCCTGATCTCAGTTCTATCTCCAGCTTTCTGTAGAAGCAGGCCATGTTCATGGCTAAGCTGGGATTTAAACCTTGTTCTCCCAGGTCTAAGTCCTGCACCTTCTCAGCTAGGCTACAGTTTTACATCTTTTCATAGTGAAGCATGAGTTTTCTCTGGACGCACAGACAAAAGCCCATGGATGCACCCCCCACCCCCCCAACTCTCTCTGTTTCTATGGGTTGATTCACACAACACCTTTCCTTCTTGCAAACTCTCCACTTGTCCCTCATTCAATGGTTTGCCTTGTCCAGTAGCGATGTATTCTCACAGCTGCTGATTCCCCTGAATTTCAATGGTTCACCACCTTCATGTGGCAGAGTACAAGGAATTGTCAAAGAGCACAGGAAGGGTGTTACATAATGCTAGCTACTTGTTTCCACTGTAAACAAGTTGTTTTCCATTATGTTTGCAAATGCTTACTATGCCACTGGCCACACTTTCAGCACAGGTTGGACCCCAAAAGTCATGGGTGAGGACAAACTTGAGGGAGTTTCCTACCCGCACATAACTGCTGCTAAGTCTAGATACATTCACTGCCCCACTTCCAGTCCATGGACATCTGAGACACTGTACAAAAGTGCTGTACAAAAGCACTTTTGTACATCCCGTGCATAGAGTTTTATGGGAAAAGTCTTGCCAGATGAAATTACAACTAAACATTTGTGAACAGATTTTACTCCTTGGTGTTACTGCTATTAAAACAAGGCTTGGGGCTAAAGTAGGTTGCAGTGCGCTTCATGAGACTGACAAAAAGAAACAGCTGAGGGTAGGGAGGAGGGAGAAATGCTTTGTGATTCCTGCACTAAGAACTAAATTTCATTCACTAAATTGCATTCTATTGAGGGGAGAGATCAAGGGGGTGCGGATGGGGGAGGCAGTGATGTACAACAGCAAGGGAGAGTGGCTGGGGGGAGGAGACTATTGAGTACCTAGCCCAACATACAGCCGCAGTTATGTTTTTATAACCAGCTACATGGTTATTCAAAGTACAATAACTTTGCAACATGTTTATTGTTATGTCTGGTAACAATAAAAACAACAATCCTTACCTGAAGGGGTAAGGATTTCAAACAATGCTCCAAGTGTGGGTTTGGGCCACTACCCACTCATAATAGAACATTGTATGAATGAGCCCTCAATGGCTAAACAGTTTTTGGACTTCTTCAGGTTGCATTGAGATTATCTTTCTAAAGCTTCCTCCAAATTGGAAATAATTTTTTAACAAAACAAACAGTGATATGAAGGATTCTAACTATGCAGGAGGAATCAGCCAGCCTTTTTCATCAGTAATGTTCGTAGGTAAATCTCGGCCTGGAGTTCTTTGTCGTCTTATTCCCTGAAAGGCACTCAGATTTCCCTCCTGGCATCCCTCTTCTTGGTTCTGCTGCTGCAATATGACAATGTCCCTTCGTGCAGATGACATCAATTTGCTGCAATACAGTACAGTGAAAAACAGCAGAGCTGTTCTGTATCTATCCCTGTTGCAAGCTTTGAACTGCATTCTCTTCAGATTTGCAAGCGGCCATTCAAAGCTGCTCATTAACCAGCCACGTGAGGCGTCATGAAGAATATCTGGCCTCATCCCCTCGCATAATTTAATGAGCTGCCACCCCCTGGAACAGGCTAACTAGCTCAAGCTGTACCTAATACAATAGGGATGCCTGTGGCAAAATCTTCATAGGACTCCCCAAGGAGTGGGGAAGCTAAGGAAGGATGTGCGGGGTTGGATCATGTTCCAATCCAGATTGCTAAATAGTGGCTAATAAAATCTGATATACTGGTGGAAATGATACTGTGAGGAATGAAGACTTGTTTTGTTCATTTCATGTTTGCCTGAAGAATGTGGGTGGGTGTCTTTCCTTAAAGGGAAATGAACACATGTATTTAATGTGGGTTTCTTCGGCCAAGGTTACACCAAGGCCGCTTTTAGACAAGACAAATTTGCGCATGATTGGTGGAAAATGCATGTGTTTTAATGCTCGTTTAAACACCTAAACCGTTTTAAATGCGCATTTGCCATGAACGTGTAAAAGCCAAAACCGTTTTGAATGTGGTTTTGTCTGATTCCAAACTGGTCCGGTTTTGAGCCCCTTTGATGATCGGAGGATGCCAAAACTGGTTTTAAAAAATGCAAAATATTTAGAAACCCTTACACGGTCATGACAAATGCGCATTTAAAATGGTTTAGGTGTTTAAACAAACATTAAAACATGCGCATTTTTCACAAATCATGCGCAAATTTGTCTTGTCTAAAAGCGGCCTTAGAGGTGTATGCTAAGGTGCAATTTGCTGAGCCCTAGGGTAAACTGCATTGTTAGCACTTCATCAATAGGGTGGCTTCAGAACAACTGATGAGTTACTTCTCAGCAGTTAACTTCTCTTCTCCTCAGGAAGAGCAATTAATTCCTCTCTTATCAGTTCCTGTAGACTAGGGGTGGGGAACATTTTTCTTCCCAGGGGCCATTTTGAAATTTGGTACAATCTCTGAGGACCACATAGGAGCTTGGGGTGGGTGTGTTTAAGGGGTGTGTTCAGGATGGAGGAAGAAATAGGAGGGTTCAGATCCATTAGTGCATGTCCTCATCTTCATACCCTTTCCCCGAGCTCACTTTTTCAGTGCTTGGGGGTAGGAATCAGATCCAGGGGCCAGATTCAGGAACTGAAAAGAGGCCATGTAAAAAACTAGCCACGGGCTGCATTCATCCCCTAGGCCTAAGATTCCCATGCCTGCTGTAGACATGGCCTTAGGCGTGCTATCCATGAACACTTATCTGTTGGGGGAATGTCATTTTCTTGTGTTTGTGAAAACACTCCACTCTGTAGCAGTTTGCAAATCACTGAAGAGTTATTAACGCAAAAGTTAAATCATCACTTCGGAGTAACGGTTGGATTGTTCATGTATACACTTGCCCAGGGTGAGGTTTGCATTCACTCTCCAGTCCACTCATTCACTCTGGGTGTTTTTAGATGGATGCAGAGCCTAGCTGACCCCAGAGCTGCTCCAGGGGTGCACCCCCATGTCTGCCCACTTCCAGCCCCACCTGGGTCTGCTTTAAATGAACCGGTGGGTGTCCCTGGGCCTCAGTCTGCCCGTGCGATGGCCCCCCACACCATGGAGTTGTGGCCTCTCAGACAACGTTCCAGGCTGGTGGCCACAACTTCATGGTGTTGACAGGGCAACAGTTGTCCAGGTCTGGAGCTGTAGCTTGGGTCCGCCCAACAGATGGACAGCAGCTCCACTTCCAGCCGGTGTCCCAGGTTTGGCTGGCCTGCTCCGTATGGCGCACTCTGGGATGATCCGGTGCACCACTGGTGGAGCTGCCCCAGAGCAGACACAACCGGCTCCTCTTGCACATCTGGCAGGGCACCTTTAGACAGACCAACCAATCCGGGGGTAAAGTGGGCTGGCATGGGCAGAAGTGAAGCTGCTATCCGTCTAAAAGCACCCTCTGTTGAAAGACTTATCTCGTGATACTGTATTGGCAGACAAGTGCAATCTTTCTGTACCACCTCAAGGAAAATGAATTGTTTGTGTGTGTCAATGGTGGGGAACCTCAGACCTGGGGATGAAATGCATTATGTGGCTAGGTCCCTCCACCCACTTTCCAGTACTTGGATTGGGCCCCTGGATCCAGTTCCTGCATCCAAGCAGTGTACTGAGGCAACTGAGCTCACTGTAAAGAAATGGAAATGAGGCCTTGTACACAAGAATAGGGGACAGATCCATGGCACAGATCCATGATCTGGAACCTCCTCTTCCTGCTCTTCCATAAGCAGTCCCACTCCCAACTTCTGTGTGGCCCTTGCAATTTGTATTAATTTTCAAAAAGGTTCCCTATCCCTTGTCTATGTGCTTGTAGCAGTCCAGGAATAATGACTCAGTAGATACCACTACATTAAACCACTTTATAGAAAATTGTCTATGCATAAGGTCACTTTTAAATGAGGCACTTAGAAGTGCCTCCTGAGCCCCGCTTTCAGAGGAAAGTTGTGCGGGGAGTGTTTACACACTCCCTGCGCTGCGAGAAGTGATGTGCTGCCTGTTGTCAACGGCCGTGGTGGCTGGAGATGCGGGGCTTTGAAGAGGCAGGTTCTGAAAGCCTCACTTTTCAGGCTTTCAGAACACACCTCTTCAAAGCCCTGTGTCTCCAGCTGCCGCCGCTGCTGACAATGGGCAACACATCACTTCCGGCAGCACGGGGAGCGTGTAAACACTCCTCGTGCAGCTTTCCTCTGAAAGCGGGGCTCAGGAGGCACTTCTAAGTGCCTCGTTTAAAAGCGGCCTAAGTGGCCTTTGAAAAGCTCTTCTTAAACATGTTATTTCATGTTTATCTGAACATGAACGTGTGGGATGTTCCTATGTGCTTCTTAAAGTAAGGGAAGAAACTCATTTATTTAATCTGTTCTCTTTGACTGTGACAGGAACTAACGTGAAGTTTGTTGATCTCTCAGTAAACTCATCATTAGTACGTAGTTAAGGCCAGCTCCACGTTGTTATAAAAATATATATCTTATTGGCCCAATTCCAGCAAAACATCTGTTGGCTAGGAGCAGGACTGAGTCCTTGATTCTGACCTGTATTTAAACAGGGATTATTAAGCAGTGGAAACTGGGGGGGGATTCACAAACCTGCATAATGTGATCTCAATGTGGCCATTCATACTGATTTCATTGTATTTCATTGTAAGTACCAAATACACCACTACAGAAGTATTTCAAAGTACAATAATAAGAATGCTTATAGTACTTCTCAATTTCTGTGAACAGACTCAAGTCCTTTCAATGCCTATATTCCCAGAAATTTCACAGTAAATAGATGGACAAGTACCTAAATACTGGGGAAGTTTAGAAAGAGTGAGTGTGGTGGCTGTGTTGGTATCGACAGTAAGAGATAGAGACAAAGTCCTTCAGATGCTATCTTTATTGACCGTCCAAGCCTGCATTTTTTTGTTTTATCATTTGGTTATTGGTTTCCCCCTCATTGTATTCCAATGTTTGAAATGCTCATGGATTTTCACACACACAACAAATATTTTTTATATATAAATCTCTTCTGTACTGCATTTAAATCATTCTATAGTTCTGACATCCTATATGCCGGAGAAAGGGCCTATGTGGCCTGAAAGCTTTCATAGGCCACTTTTACATGGACACCACCCACCCATGAACACCCGGAAATACCCATCGGATGGGTGGGAGAGCATCCATGTAAATGTCCACGAGTGGGTGGAGGCATGTGCACGACCCACCCGTCAACACCCGCCAACACCCACGGAGCAGCCGCGAGGGAGCCAGCACCCCCCGTGGGTGGAGATGGTTGGAGATGGGTGTTCAACACCCAAGCGTCCGTGTAAAAGCAAAAACACCCAAACCCATGCGGAACGGACCAGCGACACCCCACTGCACCGGTGCCACAGGGCACGCACGCACCACCACACAGACACGCCCACAGGATGGGGGGGAACTGGATGTCCATCCGCGAACCAGTAAAAGAGGGCGGTATCAGGGCACCCACGCGTGGGCTCCCACGATGGCAACCAGGAAGGCCCACGAGAAGGCGATGGGAGCCAACACCACCCCACGTGGGGGAAGGGGCTGGGTGAGCATGGGGACCCAGAGGTGCTGGGCGGGAAGAAGCCCCGGAAAGGCGGTGCAGGGGGGGAAGCGCCCCAGGCTGAAGGCACAAAGGGGGGTTACGGACCGCCGGTATGGGGGGGGCCAGGCTGGGAGGCATGTGGGGGGGCAGCAGGGGGGGACGGGGGGGAAAGTGCCAAGAAGTAACACGGTGCACGTGTCCCGGCACAGGGCAGAGGGGCTGCACCAACGGCCCCCCCAGTCGATGATCCCCAGCCCAGCACCTCCCAAGGGCACGGCTCAAGGAGCAGCAGCAAGAGTGAGGTGAGCGTGAGGGAATCCACCCCCCAAGAGGGGAGGGCCACACCCCAGGCCCTGACCACAGGGCAGGGGGCAGCAGCAAAACCTGGTCCCCCATCCCTGCAGGATAGCTCCCAGACAATGGAACACTGCACCACCAGGACGACGGCCGAGGAGGGCCTCCCAGACAGCCAGTTGAACAAAAGGGAACCCCAGGGGGGAGAGGGGGCCAGCAGGAGCTGTAGTAACCCCTAATGTCCCAACAGGACATGGTCACGACCACAGCTACCACATCCACAGGGTGGGCCCCATGCCACCAAGCTCGTCGGCCCCCCACACGTGGGTCCCAAAGGGGGAGTCCTGGTCCAGGCAGAAGGTCAGGGACCTTATATGTGTGTGGGGGTCCGAAAGGGTCCAGCATGACCTGGTGCGCAGCTACAAAACCAGACAGGTCTATGAAGCCATCACCCAGGAGATGCAGTGGCAGGGGTACAATAGGGATGTCACCCAGTGCATGCAGCAGGCAAAGGACCTGAGGTCCGGATATAAACATATCAAGGACAACAGTCTCAAGTTCGGCCGGTCCATGCACATAGCCAAGTTTCAGGAGGCGCTGGGCAAGCTCCTCTGCATGGATGGGGACATCGTGGCCTCCCACACACATGGCAGCGCCTTCGCCAGGGACAGGCTCAGGGCCAACACGCTACCCCCCGATAGACCCCACAGACCAAGGGGGGCAGGTGCCCCTGGTGAGACCAGCCAGGAAGCGGGAGGGGACAGTCCCATCCCACAGGGGGAGGAGGCACCCCGGGGATCCAAGCGCTGGACCATCACACTCTGCACGCGCCCACAGCCAGGGCACATCGGCTCACGAGCCCCAGTGGTGTGGCCAAGAGGGGAGGTCGCTCGGACCCAGGCAACCCATGGTACCCGTTACCGGGACCCCCCAGCCTACACACAGAAGAGACGCACTGGTTCAGGTAAAGGGTAGGACCCAGCTTTATTGAAGGGATTCATAGTCCTAGGGACATGGGTGAGGGTGCCTGTCATTCGACTGCCTGGGCAATGATACGGCAGCACATGGTGTCCCTGTTCTCCTTGGAGATGCGGTGGAATGCCTGTCCCTGGGCATGTTGGTACAGGGGCATGGGGCCGGCCCTGGGAAGTGGTGGTGGGTGGTCCAGGGCAGCACCCCCTGTCTTTCATACATTGTGCAGGATGCACGCTGCCAGGAGGAGGATGGGGGTGTGGTCCAGGTCAAACTGGCTCCTGTTCATCAGGAGGCACCAGTGCATTTTCAGGAGCCCGAAGGCCTGCTCCACCACGCTGCGGGCGGATGACAGGCACTCATTGAACAGACGGTGGTTCGGGTTGCACGTCACTGGCTAGGCCCGCATGAACCATGGGCTGAGTGGGTAGGCGGGGTCCCCTATCACAACAGGGGCCATGGGAACCCCCTCTATCACATGGTACAAGTTAAGGGCGATATCCCCGTCGAACATGCGTGCATAGAACGGGGAGGCACGCAGGATAAGCGTGTCATGGCTCCACCCTGACTGGCCTGTGTACACATCTATGAACAGGTCCCTATGATCTTTGCATGAGGGGGGCATATGATGGGAATGTGGGTGCTGTCAATAGCCCCGATGCAATGAGGGAACCCCATTTCCTCAAACCCACGCAACACCTCCTCGGGTGAGCTGGATGACCCGCTCCAACAGGAGCTCCATGAGCAGGTCACACACATTATGCAGGGCCCTGTTCATGGTGGGCTGAACTGCTCCCCCATGCTCCTACAGGAATTGGGGGTGGCCAGCCACCACACCATCATGGCCACGCACATCCTGGGTGGCAGCGGGAATTGCATGTTAGTCTCCCACCTCCGGATGTGGGGGTTGAGGAGCTCCCCCAGGTGGGTCAGGAAGGAGTGGGGCATTTGGGAGTGGTCCGACCATTCCCTGTCCGTCCAGATGGCCAACATGTTCTCCCACCAGTTGTTGGAGCAGGAGCGTGACCAGTGCTGTCACAGGGTCAGTAGGGTCATGCGGCGGGCGTAGACGTTGAGGGTCCTTCAGGCCAGGACAAGCTGTCCTTGCTGGCACACCATGGAGCCTAGTGGTGGGACCCCGGGCCCATTACCGGCTACCGGATTTACCGGTTACCGGTTTCACAAAAACCGGATTCCCGGATTAAATCCGGTATACTGGTGCCGGATTTATTGCATTGGTTTCAATGGGGCGCTGTGTCCCCATTGAAACCAATGCAATAAATTAAAATAAATTCCCTCCCCCTCCCAGGCTGCGCGGGTGGAAGGGGGGACACCCCCCACCCACCCTGCC